>VMBQ01007397.1:29423-46233 GCA_007657795.1 Dreissena rostriformis | reverse complement strand
AATACATCATGCGCCACACACATGGAAACAAGGACAGGTTCTAATTGTCAAGAAAACATTCAGTGACAAAAAGTTACCTTGTACATTCCTTTTGTAACCAACAAAAGCTGAAAACAGGTGACAAAAACATCACACACTGAGCAACAGAGAAAACACAGAAAAGGAAACATAATTATCAGAATATAATTTAATAAGAAACACACATGCATAAATAATTTTAAACAAGCATTACTGTAAAATCATTTTCTTATTTTATTTTACTTCAGCCAACAAAGTTATCTCAATTATTGAAATTCATGATAAACTCAATTTTAAAGAAACTTTCACTACACGCAAAAATAAATCCCCTATAATTCTGATTTATAAATTAACACTTTGTTTATATCTAAAAAAAAATATCATATGTGATAAAAAAAGTTTCCAGTATTTCAAACAAATTCCTAAATGTGGAAGAAACATTTGATGTTTGCATTAAAAAAAAACTATACAAACGCAACATAGAGCACAAACAATAAAAAAAACCTGGATTTTGGAAATGAGAAAAAAGGGCTTGAACTAAATTTTCACAAGACTAAATGAATTCACAAAACTTTGAAGAACCACGAACAACATTTCTCTAACCTTCCTCTTTTCTCATATTTGCAAACTCATGTTCCGTAAAGAATCTAAATGGTTTAGCTGTGGTAGGGATAAATAGTCAGAAACAATTTGAAAATTGGTGAACTCGGCTAGAAATGCATGACTGGATCCAGAACAAGATGCTACGTTCAATTTGTTTACATTCATTTTTAAGTGTCTGAATACATAGAATAAATACGGCTTTTGCTTGCAAATTTATTAAAGATTATTGAAGTAAAGTTATATAAATTTCTAAGTTAAGTATGATATATTTTAAAATAGTCAACATGGCTTGAGTGCTCAAACTCTTGTACCTAATACAGAAATGTTAAGAAGGTACAATATTATTGCATTCGACCCTAAAAACCAGTGCAACAAGCATTTTCATTGGACAATATTGTCAGTTGAGACTTACTGGAGGTGACACAGAAAAATTATCACTATTTCCTGATATATTTTGCCTTAATAGACTTTTTTTTAAAGTATGTTTTATAAATGGACTACATTTTCTTTATTCAGGAAAGAGTGATTATTTGTCTGTGTCTATTTACTGTTATCCCTATATGACACTGAGTATTAGTTGAAGAGTATACAAAATGTCTTAGTCTTTGGGGCAGAATTTGAAAAGTAAAATAACACTCACCCTGAGTTTTCTCTGCCTGTTTTGCCTGCTCGACTATCTCGTATTCAAAGAACTTTTTCTTTGTGTTGAACGATGCACCGTGAGCTGCAATGGGCTTCGGACCTCCATAAACCTAAGAAATAAAGAAGTCGTAACTAATGCATTTCTTGAAATGGACATATCAGTGATTTTTAACTGATAATTCACTGTTTAAAAAAGAGGGACAAATTAAAGCGAACATTTTCTTTATCAATAAATCGTACAATGTTTACACAAGTGATGTTTTTGTCAGGAACACAACGCCCCCCCAATGCGCCGCTTTTTTTTTAATTTTATTTTTTACCTTTTACCTTGAAGGATGACCTTGACCTTTCACCCCTCCAAATGTGCAGCTCCATGAGATACACATGCATGCCAAATATCAAGTTGCTATGATCAATATTGCAAAAGTTATGACCATTTTTCGAAACCTAAACGCAAGTGTGACGGAATTTCAGAAGGACAGACAGACGGACAGTGCGATCACTATATGCCACCCTAACGGGGGCATAACAAGTATTTTGTGTTTGTGTGTATGTGTCTTTTTTTAATGTACCATATATGCCTGACTATTTAAAAACAAGAGTTCCGCGGTCGGAGATGACCGCATTGAAGCCGGATTTTTGATTTAAATGACAGGAAAGTACCTTTCGTGTTTTTGTCAATGCAATACTTAAATTACTGAAATATTGTTCAAAGGTCAAAATGAAATGTAAGTACTTTTCAAGGCATGAGCAAACCTTGTGTTATGTTTTGAATGCATGCATATACATGAACAACAATAACATTTAAGGTCACAAATATGAACTTGAATTGACAATTAGGAAAGTTTGATCTCAATTTTTTTATTAGCAAATTAGTAACATATTGTTTGAAGTTTCCATCAATTTCATTATCAAATGTAAGAAAATAAACTTAGATGAAATAATACTATTTATTGTTTTGCTTTCACATACCTACACAGAAATCCAGACAGCCTTATGATCACTCCAAAAGGTTTCTATCACACCAGTTCTAGCAGATAGATTGGACACATAAATATGATCCAAGCTTGAATGATAGTCTGTGGTTTCACTTGGCGGGGTAGCCTTCAGTCCACTCAAAGACATGAACTTCTGAAGTTNTCAACACTAGAACTGGCGTCAAACATGGAATAACGGTAATCAACACTAGAACTGGCGTCAAACATGGAATAACGGTAATCAACACTAGAACTGGCGTCAAACATGGAATAACGGTAATCAACACTAGAACTGGCGTCAAACATGGAATAACGGTAATCAACACTAGAACTGGCGTCAAACATGGAATAACGGTAATCAACACTAGAACTGGCGTCAAACATGGAATAACGGTAATCAACACTAGAACTGGCGTCAAACATGGAATAACGGTAATCAACACTAGAACTGGCGTCAAACATGGAATAACGGTAATCAACACTAGAACTGGCGTCAAACATGGAATAACGGTAATCAACACTAGAACTGGCGTCAAACATGGAATAACGGTAATCAACACTAGAACTGGCGTCAAACATGGAATAACGGTAATCAACACTAGAACTGGCGTCAAACATGGAATAACGGTAATCAACACTAGAACTGGCGTCAAACATGGAATAACGGTAATCAACACTAGAACTGGCGTCAAACATGGAATAACGGTAATCAACACTAGAACTGGCGTCAAACATGGAATAACGGTAATCAACACTAGAACTGGCGTCAAACATGGAATAACGGTAATCAACACTAGAACTGGCGTCAAACATGGAATAACGGTAATCAACACTAGAACTGGCGTCAAACATGGAATAACGGTAATCAACACTAGAACTGGCGTCAAACATGGAATAACGGTAATCAACACTAGAACTGGCGTCAAACATGGAATAACGGTAATCAACACTAGAACTGGCGTCAAACATGGAATAACGGTAATCAACACTAGAACTGGCGTCAAACATGGAATAACGGTAATCAACACTAGAACTGGCGTCAAACATGGAATAACGGTAATCAACACTAGAACTGGCGTCAAACATGGAATAACGGTAATCAACACTAGAACTGGCGTCAAACATGGAATAACGGTAATCAACACTAGAACTGGCGTCAAACATGGAATAACGGTAATCAACACTAGAACTGGCGTCAAACATGGAATAACGGTAATCAACACTAGAACTGGCGTCAAACATGGAATAACGGTAATCAACACTAGAACTGGCGTCAAACATGGAATAACGGTAATCAACACTAGAACTGGCGTCAAACATGGAATAACGGTAATCAACACTAGAACTGGCGTCAAACATGGAATAACGGTAATCAACACTAGAACTGGCGTCAAACATGGAATAACGGTAATCAACACTAGAACTGGCGTCAAACATGGAATAACGGTAATCAACACTAGAACTGGCGTCAAACATGGAATAACGGTAATCAACACTAGAACTGGCGTCAAACATGGAATAACGGTAATCAACACTAGAACTGGCGTCAAACATGGAATAACGGTAATCAACACTAGAACTGGCGTCAAACATGGAATAACGGTAATCAACACTAGAACTGGCGTCAAACATGGAATAACGGTAATCAACACTAGAACTGGCGTCAAACATGGAATAACGGTAATCAACACTAGAACTGGCGTCAAACATGGAATAACGGTAATCAACACTAGAACTGGCGTCAAACATGGAATAACGGTAATCAACACTAGAACTGGCGTCAAACATGGAATAACGGTAATCAACACTAGAACTGGCGTCAAACATGGAATAACGGTAATCAACACTAGAACTGGCGTCAAACATGGAATAACGGTAATCAACACTAGAACTGGCGTCAAACATGGAATAACGGTAATCAACACTAGAACTGGCGTCAAACATGGAATAACGGTAATCAACACTAGAACTGGCGTCAAACATGGAATAACGGTAATCAACACTAGAACTGGCGTCAAACATGGAATAACGGTAATCAACACTAGAACTGGCGTCAAACATGGAATAACGGTAATCAACACTAGAACTGGCGTCAAACATGGAATAACGGTAATCAACACTAGAACTGGCGTCAAACATGGAATAACGGTAATCAACACTAGAACTGGCGTCAAACATGGAATAACGGTAATCAACACTAGAACTGGCGTCAAACATGGAATAACGGTAATCAACACTAGAACTGGCGTCAAACATGGAATAACGGTAATCAACACTAGAACTGGCGTCAAACATGGAATAACGGTAATCAACACTAGAACTGGCGTCAAACATGGAATAACGGTAATCAACACTAGAACTGGCGTCAAACATGGAATAACGGTAATCAACACTAGAACTGGCGTCAAACATGGAATAACGGTAATCAACACTAGAACTGGCGTCAAACATGGAATAACGGTAATCAACACTAGAACTGGCGTCAAACATGGAATAACGGTAATCAACACTAGAACTGGCGTCAAACATGGAATAACGGTAATCAACACTAGAACTGGCGTCAAACATGGAATAACGGTAATCAACACTAGAACTGGCGTCAAACATGGAATAACGGTAATCAACACTAGAACTGGCGTCAAACATGGAATAACGGTAATCAACACTAGAACTGGCGTCAAACATGGAATAACGGTAATCAACACTAGAACTGGCGTCAAACATGGAATAACGGTAATCAACACTAGAACTGGCGTCAAACATGGAATAACGGTAATCAACACTAGAACTGGCGTCAAACATGGAATAACGGTAATCAACACTAGAACTGGCGTCAAACATGGAATAACGGTAATCAACACTAGAACTGGCGTCAAACATGGAATAACGGTAATCAACACTAGAACTGGCGTCAAACATGGAATAACGGTAATCAACACTAGAACTGGCGTCAAACATGGAATAACGGTAATCAACACTAGAACTGGCGTCAAACATGGAATAACGGTAATCAACACTAGAACTGGCGTCAAACATGGAATAACGGTAATCAACACTAGAACTGGCGTCAAACATGGAATAACGGTAATCAACACTAGAACTGGCGTCAAACATGGAATAACGGTAATCAACACTAGAACTGGCGTCAAACATGGAATAACGGTAATCAACACTAGAACTGGCGTCAAACATGGAATAACGGTAATCAACACTAGAACTGGCGTCAAACATGGAATAACGGTAATCAACACTAGAACTGGCGTCAAACATGGAATAACGGTAATCAACACTAGAACTGGCGTCAAACATGGAATAACGGTAATCAACACTAGAACTGGCGTCAAACATGGAATAACGGTAATCAACACTAGAACTGGCGTCAAACATGGAATAACGGTAATCAACACTAGAACTGGCGTCAAACATGGAATAACGGTAATCAACACTAGAACTGGCGTCAAACATGGAATAACGGTAATCAACACTAGAACTGGCGTCAAACATGGAATAACGGTAATCAACACTAGAACTGGCGTCAAACATGGAATAACGGTAATCAACACTAGAACTGGCGTCAAACATGGAATAACGGTAATCAACACTAGAACTGGCGTCAAACATGGAATAACGGTAATCAACACTAGAACTGGCGTCAAACATGGAATAACGGTAATCAACACTAGAACTGGCGTCAAACATGGAATAACGGTAATCAACACTAGAACTGGCGTCAAACATGGAATAACGGTAATCAACACTAGAACTGGCGTCAAACATGGAATAACGGTAATCAACACTAGAACTGGCGTCAAACATGGAATAACGGTAATCAACACTAGAACTGGCGTCAAACATGGAATAACGGTAATCAACACTAGAACTGGCGTCAAACATGGAATAACGGTAATCAACACTAGAACTGGCGTCAAACATGGAATAACGGTAATCAACACTAGAACTGGCGTCAAACATGGAATAACGGTAATCAACACTAGAACTGGCGTCAAACATGGAATAACGGTAATCAACACTAGAACTGGCGTCAAACATGGAATAACGGTAATCAACACTAGAACTGGCGTCAAACATGGAATAACGGTAATCAACACTAGAACTGGCGTCAAACATGGAATAACGGTAATCAACACTAGAACTGGCGTCAAACATGGAATAACGGTAATCAACACTAGAACTGGCGTCAAACATGGAATAACGGTAATCAACACTAGAACTGGCGTCAAACATGGAATAACGGTAATCAACACTAGAACTGGCGTCAAACATGGAATAACGGTAATCAACACTAGAACTGGCGTCAAACATGGAATAACGGTAATCAACACTAGAACTGGCGTCAAACATGGAATAACGGTAATCAACACTAGAACTGGCGTCAAACATGGAATAACGGTAATCAACACTAGAACTGGCGTCAAACATGGAATAACGGTAATCAACACTAGAACTGGCGTCAAACATGGAATAACGGTAATCAACACTAGAACTGGCGTCAAACATGGAATAACGGTAATCAACACTAGAACTGGCGTCAAACATGGAATAACGGTAATCAACACTAGAACTGGCGTCAAACATGGAATAACGGTAATCAACACTAGAACTGGCGTCAAACATGGAATAACGGTAATCAACACTAGAACTGGCGTCAAACATGGAATAACGGTAATCAACACTAGAACTGGCGTCAAACATGGAATAACGGTAATCAACACTAGAACTGGCGTCAAACATGGAATAACGGTAATCAACACTAGAACTGGCGTCAAACATGGAATAACGGTAATCAACACTAGAACTGGCGTCAAACATGGAATAACGGTAATCAACACTAGAACTGGCGTCAAACATGGAATAACGGTAATCAACACTAGAACTGGCGTCAAACATGGAATAACGGTAATCAACACTAGAACTGGCGTCAAACATGGAATAACGGTAATCAACACTAGAACTGGCGTCAAACATGGAATAACGGTAATCAACACTAGAACTGGCGTCAAACATGGAATAACGGTAATCAACACTAGAACTGGCGTCAAACATGGAATAACGGTAATCAACACTAGAACTGGCGTCAAACATGGAATAACGGTAATCAACACTAGAACTGGCGTCAAACATGGAATAACGGTAATCAACACTAGAACTGGCGTCAAACATGGAATAACGGTAATCAACACTAGAACTGGCGTCAAACATGGAATAACGGTAATCAACACTAGAACTGGCGTCAAACATGGAATAACGGTAATCAACACTAGAACTGGCGTCAAACATGGAATAACGGTAATCAACACTAGAACTGGCGTCAAACATGGAATAACGGTAATCAACACTAGAACTGGCGTCAAACATGGAATAACGGTAATCAACACTAGAACTGGCGTCAAACATGGAATAACGGTAATCAACACTAGAACTGGCGTCAAACATGGAATAACGGTAATCAACACTAGAACTGGCGTCAAACATGGAATAACGGTAATCAACACTAGAACTGGCGTCAAACATGGAATAACGGTAATCAACACTAGAACTGGCGTCAAACATGGAATAACGGTAATCAACACTAGAACTGGCGTCAAACATGGAATAACGGTAATCAACACTAGAACTGGCGTCAAACATGGAATAACGGTAATCAACACTAGAACTGGCGTCAAACATGGAATAACGGTAATCAACACTAGAACTGGCGTCAAACATGGAATAACGGTAATCAACACTAGAACTGGCGTCAAACATGGAATAACGGTAATCAACACTAGAACTGGCGTCAAACATGGAATAACGGTAATCAACACTAGAACTGGCGTCAAACATGGAATAACGGTAATCAACACTAGAACTGGCGTCAAACATGGAATAACGGTAATCAACACTAGAACTGGCGTCAAACATGGAATAACGGTAATCAACACTAGAACTGGCGTCAAACATGGAATAACGGTAATCAACACTAGAACTGGCGTCAAACATGGAATAACGGTAATCAACACTAGAACTGGCGTCAAACATGGAATAACGGTAATCAACACTAGAACTGGCGTCAAACATGGAATAACGGTAATCAACACTAGAACTGGCGTCAAACATGGAATAACGGTAATCAACACTAGAACTGGCGTCAAACATGGAATAACGGTAATCAACACTAGAACTGGCGTCAAACATGGAATAACGGTAATCAACACTAGAACTGGCGTCAAACATGGAATAACGGTAATCAACACTAGAACTGGCGTCAAACATGGAATAACGGTAATCAACACTAGAACTGGCGTCAAACATGGAATAACGGTAATCAACACTAGAACTGGCGTCAAACATGGAATAACGGTAATCAACACTAGAACTGGCGTCAAACATGGAATAACGGTAATCAACACTAGAACTGGCGTCAAACATGGAATAACGGTAATCAACACTAGAACTGGCGTCAAACATGGAATAACGGTAATCAACACTAGAACTGGCGTCAAACATGGAATAACGGTAATCAACACTAGAACTGGCGTCAAACATGGAATAACGGTAATCAACACTAGAACTGGCGTCAAACATGGAATAACGGTAATCAACACTAGAACTGGCGTCAAACATGGAATAACGGTAATCAACACTAGAACTGGCGTCAAACATGGAATAACGGTAATCAACACTAGAACTGGCGTCAAACATGGAATAACGGTAATCAACACTAGAACTGGCGTCAAACATGGAATAACGGTAATCAACACTAGAACTGGCGTCAAACATGGAATAACGGTAATCAACACTAGAACTGGCGTCAAACATGGAATAACGGTAATCAACACTAGAACTGGCGTCAAACATGGAATAACGGTAATCAACACTAGAACTGGCGTCAAACATGGAATAACGGTAATCAACACTAGAACTGGCGTCAAACATGGAATAACGGTAATCAACACTAGAACTGGCGTCAAACATGGAATAACGGTAATCAACACTAGAACTGGCGTCAAACATGGAATAACGGTAATCAACACTAGAACTGGCGTCAAACATGGAATAACGGTAATCAACACTAGAACTGGCGTCAAACATGGAATAACGGTAATCAACACTAGAACTGGCGTCAAACATGGAATAACGGTAATCAACACTAGAACTGGCGTCAAACATGGAATAACGGTAATCAACACTAGAACTGGCGTCAAACATGGAATAACGGTAATCAACACTAGAACTGGCGTCAAACATGGAATAACGGTAATCAACACTAGAACTGGCGTCAAACATGGAATAACGGTAATCAACACTAGAACTGGCGTCAAACATGGAATAACGGTAATCAACACTAGAACTGGCGTCAAACATGGAATAACGGTAATCAACACTAGAACTGGCGTCAAACATGGAATAACGGTAATCAACACTAGAACTGGCGTCAAACATGGAATAACGGTAATCAACACTAGAACTGGCGTCAAACATGGAATAACGGTAATCAACACTAGAACTGGCGTCAAACATGGAATAACGGTAATCAACACTAGAACTGGCGTCAAACATGGAATAACGGTAATCAACACTAGAACTGGCGTCAAACATGGAATAACGGTAATCAACACTAGAACTGGCGTCAAACATGGAATAACGGTAATCAACACTAGTACTGGCGTCAAACATGGAATAACGGTAATCAACACTAGTACTGGCGTCAAACATGGAATAACGGTAATCAACACTAGTACTGGCGTCAAACATGGAATAACGGTAATCAACACTATTACTGGCGTCAAACATGGAATAACGGTAATCAACACTAGTACTGGCGTCAAACATGGAATACACCCTGATGGAAGTACCTGAAAAAATATCGGTTTGTACAGGGCACCTTGTGTCTAACAGTCTTGTCTGATTATATAGTGTATGATGGGATCCTGTTTAAGGATACCAGGGATTTGTTTTGGCCAATTGGGAAAAGTAGCAGTACTGCACCAATCGGGAAAAGTTTGCGAAAAAACCTTGAAATCAGGAAAATTGGCATCATGAAATCTTCAGATTGGAAATTATGGATCTTTTGAATTACTTCGTACTTAATTGCACAAACCCATCGAAATATTCTTTTTCAGTCCTCATTTTATTTGTTCACTTGCAGATAATGCTCTTTTGGAAATAAATTGACGCAACTTTCCTTCCTTTTTGGGAGTTTTGTAATTTTTCCTATATTAGGACAGTGCCTTTTACAGGTACTTTATAAAAAGGAAAATAATCGCTGGATACCAACTTACCAAGTGATTAGATGCACCACCATATAACTGGTAGTTCTTAGAACAAACAGAATCACTTCAGGTCAAGACATCACCCCAAAATATACAGCTCTTAACTCTGCCATTCCCAAAATTGAAAAAATAAGTATGTGTTATATAGAGATTATTACTTTAAGTTTTGGATAAACATGAATCCAGGCATAGGAATAGATGAGCAAGAAATTGTTCACGTTTTTAACTTCCACAGAGACTCATAAAACACTAATTCAGCTATAATCAATTATGTTTAGAGGGCTTCTAAGATCGTAAACACACTCAAATAATTTGAGCATCACTCTGGGAAAAGGGGGCTTAATGCTTATGATTAGAGTTGCCCCAGATAAGCCTGTGCAGTCAGGGACGATACTTTTTGTTTTCATGAAATTTTCCATTTAAGGGAAGTCTCTTCTTAGGTTAAATCCAGTTTAAAACAGAGTGTCATCCCTGAAAAGTGTGCGGACTGCAAGGCTAATCTGGGACGGCACATGCATTGAGCACTGTTTTCCCAGAGAGCGGCTCATTTGTTCATCCACAAGAATGATAGAAGCCCTTCAATAGCTCACTGTGTTGACACTTTTCGCACGTGCATTTAGCCATGTTTTGCAAAGAGGTTCATTTGTATATTCCTAAAAATGATAGAACCCCTTCATAAGCCCAGTGCATACCTGCAGGCCTTTTGGTGGAGGATCGTGCCGTACTCGCACCCGGATCTCGTATGTGGGCGCTATGAGCGCCATGACGGCCTCCTGGTTCACCTCCAGGATCCGGTCACCGATACGCAAGTTGGTGCGCGAGGCAGCCCCGTCCGGTACAATCTGCGGAAAGTAATGCATGTGTTGAAAATGAGACAAGAAGTTATTTACCCAACAGTTCTTAGACTTAAGTCTGAGAATACAAAATATTCTTAAAATTGGAATACTAAAGATTTCAAAGAAATCTGTGTTTAAATAATAATAAAATTACAATTGGCGTGATATAAATATAAAGCAACTTCGGTTTGCATACTTAACTTTATGCACATTCATTAACAACCAGCATTGTTTGTGATTATATAGATTTAAATAACAATCAGCACATACTATAAATTCTGTTCTAAACAGTTATACTTAACAAAATGTCGTAATACATGCACTGATAAAATATTAACCTTACTATGCTTAATATAGAAAGAGATTCTAAAAGGTTAAATTTAAGAACAACATGATTGAAACCAGTTTCCGTATTCCAAGGGTGTCAATTGACACAAGCAAATTTCAGCTATTTCTTCCTTGTTTACATTCAAATTTTCCTTTCATCCCACGTAAATCATCCATGTCAATAGATTTTTATAGATACAATTTTATAAAATCATGATTCAAACCAGTATCAATAATTCAAAGGTGTTAAATTAATTGACAAAAGGAAATTTCAGTTTTTTCCTTCCTTGTGTACATTAAAATCTTCCATTCATCCCACATACATTATATTCAATGTCAATAAAAAAGCATGCGAAAAGCTTTATTAATTTTGTTGGGAATATGTGAATGTTAAAAACAAAGCCACATTCAAGTTCAAATGTTTCTATAAAAAAAGTTTGTTAAAATCTAAAACAAGAGACGTGTTTGTCAGAAACACAATGCCTCCTACTGCGCCGCTTTAATTTTTTTAATTTTATTTAAACCTTTGACCTTGAAGGATGACCTTTCACCACTCAAAATGTGCAGCTCTATGAGATACACATGCATGCCAAATATCATGTTGCTATGATCAATATTGCAAAAGTTATGACCAAACTTTAACCTAGGTTAAAGTTTTGGGACAGAAAGACAGACACACAGAAAGACAGACACACACAATGACAGACAGACAGGCCCAAAACAATATACCCCCCCCTTTTTTAAGGGGGCATAAAAAACAAGTGATGTGTTTGAGAAACACTATGCCCCCTTTAGAGGGATTTTTGAAACATATATGTGATCTTCGACCTTGATGGATTACCTTGACCTTTCACCACTCAAAATGTGCAGGTCCATGACATACACATGCATGCCACATTTTTTCAAAGTTATTTGAAGTTTTAAGTTTATCTTGTGTGCCATAACAGCGCTTTTATTTTTGGCTGATTTTAAAGCCATTATCCGGTCATATTCCCAAAGGCACAATTCCCCCCCCCAAATCTTGTCCTAAAATTCTTAATTATTTATTGGGCTTTCAGATGTCTGGAATCAGTGCTATTAAGTGTAGAAATAAAGCGATATGAATTTGTAATGTCCATTTTACCTATGTGTTTATGATTCGAATTTTTTATGTTGTTTAAGTTTTATGAATAATTAATTATTATTCAGATCTAACACAAATGAATTTTCACAATTAATGTAAATTGATGCTAAAATTCCCAATTTGATTGGCCTAGGTCATATTCCCAATTGGTGAGAAAAAGCCTTGCTGAGAATATTGAGAGTTGACTAAGTATATCATGTTAGCCATAGAGAGCAATGTGTGCGAAGATTACATAGCATTCTAAAAATAGCACTTGAATATCAAATAAGAGTGAAGATCAGCAATTTGCTGTACACATGGGACAGAGAATACACTGTCAGTCTTGAATACAGGTATATGTACATTGTATTTGGTGAGGCCTAACAAATCTAAACATATTCAAATTTGTGTGCCAAGCTAATTAACTAATCTGTATTAGACATGCAGCACATCATTTGTTTCTGTCTTTATTTCCATTAAGCAAATTTTGCAGAAAAACAAAATAAACATCAATTGATATGAAATTAAATGCTGAAATGAGCTCTGGGAAAACCAAGCTTTATGCATGAGCGTAAAGTGTTGTTACAGATTAGCTTTTTCAATCTGTACACAACTTTCCACATAGAAACTATTTTCGTTTAAAAGATAATTCAGTTTAACAAAAAATTCCATTAAAGCTGACAGTGTTGTTCCAGAAAGGCCAGAGCAGGCTTCACAGGCTAATCTAGAACAAGACTATTGCCAAGCAATGATGTCCCCTACCGGCTCCCCCATTGTCAGATTTTATTTTTTTTATTTGTTGCCATAGCAACCAAATTTTTTAATGTACGAACAAAATGAAATGACGTGCATAATGTCCATATTGCCATCTATCCATGTTTCAAGTTGCATAGAAAAATATTAAGAAATTTTAAAGTTATCGCAGGATCCAGAAAAGTGTGACTGACCAAATTACAAATTTCCCAATTGAAGGTTTAAAAAAAAAATATATATAAAATGCAACTTTAGTTGATTTACTTATGCAGCTCTTTGTCTAGAACCTTAGTAAATATAATATTGACAACTTGACATCAGTTATTCTCAACTTTTAAGGTATTTGTTAGCAAAAAATCAAATACACCAATTTCCCAATTTGAAGATTTCATGACGCGAATTTTCCCAATTTAAAGGTTTTCACAACTCGATTTTTCCCAATTTTGAGGTTATCGCGACTCAATTTTTCCCAATTGGACCGGTACGGGTACTTTTCCCGATTGGACAAAAAAAATCGCTGCTGACTGACACACACACAGAGCGCAAACCATAAGTTCCCTCCGGTGAAACCGATAGGGGACAACAACACCTCACGCACATGCATTTAGCCCGGTTTACTCAGAGCATGGTTCAAGTTATCACCGTGATGTCGTACCTTTACCACAAATATCCCAGGTTTGTCCTCCCCAAATGGCGAACTGGAGTGATCGATACCTCCAACAACTCTCAGTCCAAGCGGACCACCAGCCCCCACTATCACACAGTCCTCGAGCGGGTATTTCGAGTCATTGTTATTACTAACGGCAAAACTTCCTTGAACGTGGTTATCAACCGGTTTATTTGATTTGTTACCGAACGTCAAACTCTGTCGCTCGACCGTTATAGTCCTGTGCCCCGAGGACGTTTCCCGATCTAGAGAATTATTATTGTTCTCATTCACACGAGCGTGATCACTAACAGTCGCTGAATTTGAAGTAACGTTCGTAACACTATTTACAACTGATGGTGGTATGGAGCTGCTATAGTTAAAAGTCGTATCTGGTTTTGTGAAAACTTGAGTGCTAGAATTGTCCAGTTGCTGCTCAGTCGCTGAGGATCGGGAACCTGCTGGGCGTTTAATTCCCGGATATTGGAATTTCGGCGGTTGGATGGCTGCGGGTGGCGAACTCCAGTCCGACGATATCCGAGGACTCAACATGGGAGATGACGATGGGTGGATCGCTTGGGAGGGTGACGTCTGAGAGGGGTGAGGGTGACTGAATGACGAGGGTGGAATGGCAGCCGCGTAGGGGGAGGGCGGATGATTCGGCGACGGCTGTGAATGTGTGTGTGTAACGGTCACTGGCGTAACACGGTCGTAGGGGGCAACTGGGGACAACTTAGGGACCGGGGCTGCGGGCAGAGGCGGGGGAGGGGTCCCTAGATCAGGCGAGTTGGACTGTGGGGAAATGCGGGGAGAAACACCCACGGGTCTGGGCAGCTGATTGTGGGTGACGTCTATCGTGATTGGCTCGCGCTGAGAGGGCGCTGCTGAGCTGAACATGATCGTCTCTGCGGGAATCGTAGTGTCAACTGTCTTATTCCAGATAATTCTCGGTACAGAGGCGTTTTGCACTTCATGGTATATTGGTGGCAGATTGTCGGCCTCGTTTTTGTCGACGACTTTCTCACGGCACACCTCAAGTTTGATTTCGTAGTCGGGGCCTGTTAGAAGGCTCACTGCTTGATCGTGACGCGCGTCCGTCAGGTCAACACCATTAATCTGAAATCGAGACAAATATTTAGAAACATTTAGCAAATAACTGCAAAAGTAAGGTCCTGTTTAACAGTGGGATATTGTTTGTTTGGACTTTTTGACATATTGAACAGTATTTTATTCATAAAACGTTGGTCAGTTATCCTATTAACACTTGTACTCTGCCAGCTTAGCCTACCTGAGTGGTTACAGAACTAAATGCTTATACTGTATGCCTTAAAACAACCACACTTACAAACAAATATGTTTTGTAACCTAAAAAGGTCATGGATAGAAATAAACCTCCTTAAAAAATGGAACCCATATCTTGGAAATTTGGTGAAGATTCAGTAAAAAGTGAATGAGTTATGAGAGCGGAATCTGCAAAATTTACCTTTTTTAAAATAAAGGGCAATAACTCTACATAGCCAGGTGCTCATTGGTTGGTTATGAAAATCGCCCTTATTTTATTCAACAAACATTTCCCAAAAGTTTGGAAAGATTCAATGAAAAATGTAGAATCAGAAAGTCGCCCGCCAATTCACCCACCCATCTGCCATTCTGCCCATCCGCCATGGGTGTTCCAATAATACTTCCCATCAAGATACATGCATGTAAAAAATCCTTTTTAAAACTGTCATTGAATTCAAGGTCATGCAATAGTTGATTCATGTACCATGACATGAAATACCTAGCTTCAAAATTAAATAATAAGTTTAATTTTTCAATAAGTGCTACAAAACACTGTATATTCTTGTTTGTCTTACAAAAAACGAACTTTTCAAATACTTTTTTCACTCAGCACTTACTGCCACTATTTTATCGCCAACTTGAAGCTTTCCGTCCCTGGAGGCTTGTCCACCCTCTGTGATTCGAGATATGTATATGGCCTGAAAAATAGCAACAGTTACACAATACAAAAACCTTTGATGATTTCCTTACATACCAATAACTACCACATAAAAATGAGCGAAACACAACACTTTTTTTATTAATCTTCTAATTGACAAGTTTTCTGAAAACAAAACCATGTGACCAAACATTACAAATATTTATGTGTTGCTGCTGTTCTTTGTCAAACATCATGGATTTCAAATTTAATTCTTGGAAAGAAAATACTTACTTCTGATTTGTTTTATATTACACATATTCAACAACCATTTCATCAAGAGGGAGAACACAAGTGAACCTTTGGGAAGATTATATTTTTGCTCTATTTGAAGTTAAATATTTTATATTATTTCTTTGGAAAGAACACATGCTCTAAAATGATTTCAAAATCTTCATGCAAACTTATTGAATGTATAATTATATTCACAATGCCAATGTGACCTGCATTTGAAAAATAAACATGTTTAAATATAAAATCTCGCACAAAAACGGTCCCAGTATGTAAAATGTTTTGTTATAAAGATTTAAATAGGCGCTCTTTATTTGTCTTAAGCTTGCATTCTTCAGTCTGCAAATACCAGCTTGTTATTGGAATTGAACTATGCATTCCATGCTTCATGCTTGCCTCTAAACGAGCAAACTTTCAAATAATT
>VMBQ01007397.1:9427-27525 GCA_007657795.1 Dreissena rostriformis | reverse complement strand
TAGGGTTTTATGTAGTTTATGAGACGCAAATCCATTAAGTTCACGCAAAGCCAAAGGCGGAAACAGACAAAAATTGAAGTGCCATTTTAACGATGTTTTGAATATAAGCTGAGTTTTCCTGGTGTCTAGTGGAAACATCCTGATTGGGTACTAACGTCATCCGCTGAAGTGATGAAGTGACAATACATGCCTTGTAAAATGCATCCTTGTTTGTAAAATTGATCTGCCATCGGTGGTGACTTGATGCGTTAAGTTGATTCATACGCAAATTGTTGTAGTGTTAACTTTTGGGACAGTGTTCACTTTTGCCATATTTTCCGATTATTTGGTGAGATAATTGCGCCTCATGCCTTGTGAGTATTTTGTTGAGTTTTTTGTTGATGCTTATTTATTGTTAAGATGGTATTGTCTTTTCTTAATTGGCAAAGCAATAGGTGTTATTTTTTACTGACCTATTGTAATGATTTAGTGTGAAAATTATGTCTATATTAGGCTTAGTTTTTTGTTGAAGCGTATTTAAGATGGTTATAATTGTCTTTTCATAATAGGTGAAGCAATATTGTTATTCAAGTATTTACATACTCTGAAAAGTAATAATATAGTCAATGACATTAATATTATAGTAAGGTTTCTTTAAATGATGGTCTTAACTGATTGTTCTTATTATATAATATTAATAAAGTTGCAATAACCGACGTTTTTCACGCCGCAAAAAAGTGGCGACAACTTTTTTGGGGCCAGTGAAACCCCTGGAGACGATCCCCCACATTCCTGAATATGGGTCACCACACGTCCGTTATTCACTTAATCACGAGTTGCAGCTTTCATGCTAATTGTATATGGTACGCATCAATTTGGTTTCTGAGACTTCTTATTTTTGTAAAGGACACATTATACTAAAATATAACAGCAATGAGCATTATGTATACCAAACAAAATATGCAAAATTCAAGAAACTATACGTCTGCACTTTTCCTTTCGTCACAAAAACGGTGCGTTCATAACGAAACCTTGTTTTGCTTTCGAAAATAGAAACAGTTGTAAACATTGACACACGTCAACAAAAACATGATTCGACTGAAAAATGATAGCCTTTTTGCATTCAATTCATAGACAACCATAAATTTTAACATAAAAAAAGTATTTTGCAAAAAAATTAAACCCAATCCGTTACTCACTAAAATCCGCTATACACCAATCGACTGCAGTAGTTAATTAATAGCAGTTATAGCTATTTTTTGTTGTTTGACAGACACATATTCTTGTGAAGCAAGATGTCGGATTACAAGGACATCATTCGCAATCCGAAAACCGTGAACTGGTTTAAGGCGGCAATGGGTATGAACATTACACGTTACTACTTGCTCGAAATTGTAAAAGAGATCAGTCAAGCGTGTTATGATAACATTCGTAAAGAGATCGAGGGACAACACGGCGTTCCAAAGAGTGTTGTCTGCAATCAGTGTCACACTCCAAATGTCTTGCCGTGTGACTTTACGAACAAAACCTGCAATATACAAGGTGGGAAGTGCGCATTTCACGAAATTCACAAGCCACTTAATTGTCCTTATAATAATTTATGCAAAGAAATTTGTAAACAAATTGTACAAAAACACCGATTTCGCAACAAACAAAAAACACAAAACTTTCGAGGTCCTACTTGGACAAACACGGATGCTTCTAAATGGTGCATAGATCCTTGGCAAATAGCCAAGTGCTATCTCTCAAAGGACGGATACAATGAGGTGAACAAGGCAGAAGATACCGATTTCAATGGAATCATAAATCTCATAATCAACTGTGAATTCTTTCAAACGTATTTCAAGGACGACCTGACGCAACCGGAGAATGTGTGCACCAAGGTATTTTTTCTTCAATTAACATATCACAACGTTTTATATTTTAAATAAAACTATTAATTTGAGGCAAATTCGTCTTTCATGTAATCATTGTCATGTTTATAAGTTTTTGTCCGACATTTCATACATGTATAAACATGTAAAACCTACCGAAAGTAAAACCCAAAACGTACCTTCTGAGAAACAGTTCAACCTTTTACACCAATGTTTGTTCACGGAATGAACGTAATGTAACAAAATCCTATCCATTTTGCTAATGTTTTTACATATTTAATTCCCCTACAGAAATTTTAGACTATAAAATATAATTGTAAAGTCTACGTTGCATAACACTGGATTATTATAGTTTTGCCTTTAATTGTGCAATCGTGACGAAGTAAATTGATTTATTTGATGATTTATCAACAAACTCTCATTGAGATGCTAGAGATGTGATACGTGCTACTGGTATATATTATATTAATTTTATATTATTCGGTATTGGACATTCTCAACTAACTCCCATTCTAGGCTAGAGATGTAAGGCAAGTTGTATGCCATTCCACCACAATGTCTATGACCAGCCAGGACAGTGACAGAGCCATCGACACTCTGGTAGCACTGTTGCAGAGCCTGAAGCACGTCGATCACCAAGCTGAATCACAATCGACAGTGGACAAGTTAACAAAGGTTTGACACACATGCAACAAAATGCATTTTGGGCACACCTAAGCACGAAGTTATGTCAAGTTGGATAAAAAACTAGGACACATGCTTACATCTAAAAAAGCCACATTTATGAGTCAATCTTAATTACACTTGGTCAGAATATTCAGCTTGACGACTTGTAGACCAAGTTCGAATTTGGTTTAGATGGGGTCAAAAGCAATAGCCTTAGACTTGCGTGAAAACTCAGATTAAGTAGGTAGCTACTTAATAATAAGTAGGTATCTTCTTATTATCGGCAAGGTACCTACTCATTATGTTGTTGCTATCAACATTATGTTCGAGGTTAAAAAAAATAATTAAATCATAAGTTCTTATTAATCAGTAGGTTCCTGCTTATTAACGACTAATAAGCATTACGGCAATAAAAGTACGAATTCGGATCTAGCAGTAATTGAGTTGATAATTTCTATGATCCACTGTAGAAGATAACTTATTAAATACTTGATACTCATTTGGTAAGANTGTTCTTGAGTTATCATCCGGAAACCATTTTCCTATTTCCAGTCAATCACTTTACTGCTTTAAGTCACTGTGACCTTGACCTTTGACGTTGTGACCTGAAAATCAAAAGGGGTCATCTGCCGGTCATGACCAATGTTTCTATGAAGTTTCGTGATCCCAGGTCTAAGCGTTCTTGAGTTATCATCCGAAAACCATTTTCCTATTTCCAGTAACTGTGACCTTGACCTGTGACCTTGACCTTTAACCTAGTGACCACAAAATCAATAGGGGTCATCTACCAGTCATGACCAATGTCCCTATGAAGTTTCATGTTCAAAGGCGTAAGCGTTCTTGACTTATCATCCGGAAATCATTTTCCTATTTCCAGTCAACCATTTTACTGCTGCAGGTCACTGTGACCTTGACCTTTGATCTAGTGACCTGAAAATCAATAGGGGTCATCTGCCGGTCATGACCAATGTACTTATGAAATTTCATGATCCCAGGCTTAAGCATTCTTGAGTTATCATCCGGAAACCATTTTCCTATTTCCAGTAACTGTGACCTTGACCTGTGACCTTGACCTTTGACCTAGTGACATCAAAATAAATAAGGGTCATCTGCGAGTCATGATCAATGTTCCTATGAAGTTTCATGATCCTATTCTTAAGCGTTCTTGAGTTATCATCCGGAAAGCACCTGGTGGACGGACCGACCGACCGACAGACCGACAGACCGACATGTGCAAAGCAATATATCCCCTCTTCTTCGAAGGGGGGCATAAATATAGACTTAATATAAGGTTTCATTGGCATACTATATTGTCCTTTTTATTCAATATAATGGCGTTCACACATAATATAAACATAACTGTACATCGTCTGATGACAGATTGACTTAATAATTGACGTAATGAAACGGTCATCATGCATGTTCGAACAGGCATACACCATTCTGCCGGCATCAGGCATGTTATAACAGCTTTCAGGCATTATGCACTTTTTTTCTTAAATACCAACATGCACGATTGGCACAGCACAAAGCAAGATTCGAGTTTGAATGTTAGAATGTTCATCCTGAACACAATCACATCACAAATAATGGGACGACGGATTAAGCAATATGTATTATTATGACAATATCAGTATACAAAATGAAAATGCCAATTTTCACAATAGGCAAACGACCAAGTAAGATGACCATTCGAATTTGCATATTTGAATATGTTTATCTACTATGAAGTAAGAAGCATGTACACAATCACATCACAAAAAATGGGAGGACATAAACAACAATGTTTATTATCACAATATCAGTATACAAAATGCCATTGTCGCCATATAAAATTGACAAGATTGATAAAATGGCCATACAAGTTGGCGTCTTGGAATTTTTATAATTCTTGCGCAATTTGTCTTCCATAAAAGTATCTGTATTGTGTAAACTGTAGCGGAGTTATTCATTGAAGAAGACGAACACAATTCATAACAATTTATACACATGTATTATGTTGATTTACGCGATATTCTAACCAGACAAACGATACGGAGACGGAATCCCCAAACTGGAGGTCCCATAACTGTAAGAAACATCTCCGAACTCTGTTAACTGAATTCCTAGTTTACTCCTCAGACCAACTTTTACCCAATTTAGCTATATTTATATACTGTGAGTATATTATAAAAATTAACGTTTGTCTACCCTATATGGAGCTAAATACGAGCTGCACGTGTTTATCAAGATAGGTCATTATAGCATACCCGCTGATATCGAGATACTAAATGGATACTAACCCATGACTTAACTGCATTCTCGCCGGTTGTTTTGAGGATGATGTTTGTACCTCTACGGCTACTACGTCACAGGCGAGGTACTACTTACAAAAGCTGTGTATTGTTCGCTCACTGAAGCCAAATATGTAAATCAATACGATCAATACGATGCACTGCATAGTAATCTTAATGTTTTATGGGCAAGCTTTACATTTCCTTTGGATAACACATGTCGCTTGTATCTAGCTCCATAGCTCCATACAATTTACCTACGTTATATCTCATCAGTGTGCATCTTTCCTTGATGTATCTATATCTGGTTACAATATATTGTGTAAACCAACTTAAATTCATTTATACTTATTGAATGTTATCTCACGGAATGTCCTGTAAAAGGGGTATTCCGTATAGTATAATCAGGCTAAACGATATAGATATAGTATATATGATGGTGATGTGTGTAATCACTCTTTAGCTAGTTTATTGAACTATTTTAAAAGTAGAAATTATCCAACACAAGTTATTGAAAATGGATTTTCACATTGATTAAATTGTACGTAAATTTGGAACAATTATCAGAGAAGAAATGTACACACTGCAATAATATAAGGATATGTTCAAAATTCAATAGCAGTGTTACCGGTTTATTTTTTTCCAGGTTATATAATTATTGAGATAAAAGTGTCGTGTATATTAATGTGTAGCTGGTAAACTTTGTATTTGCCTTGCTTTTTTGCTTTCATTGATGATACGTTTGTGGAATATATATATATATATATATATATATATATATATATATATACATATATATATACATATATATATTTGCCTACTTGTTCCGTTTTTAAATATTATGTGCAACATGTACGTGAGAGTATTTAAAAAATGATTATCAAATAGTGATACATATGAATTGTGATTAAATATGTTCAATCTAATTTGATATTTACAAAATACATAGGATAACATTCAATACACATGAATACAATATTTTTTTCAGCAAACAAGTTCTTTCCGATGACCCATACATACTCAGGAAAAAAAGAGTTACGACATGAGTATCATGAGATTACATTATACAGCATATACAATAATTCATAGAAGCATGAGTCACATTTTGGGCAAACGTCGCTTAACCAAACGTGAACCGATTGGACATCTATCCATGAACGATATGCGAATACGGATGTTCTTCTGGCGGTCTAATATTTTCTGAAACAAACCAAAGTAATGGGAAAAATCAGTAAACCGAATTGCTTTTTTTTCAAATTTAGACACAATTTAAACAGTACAATATATTTTTAGAAGTTATCAGGGAAGTGTTAACGTATAAAATCACGTTAAAGTAACTTTTGTTTGCATAAACACAAAAACGGTTCTCTAAAAACATTGTAAACAATAACAATAACAACAAAACAAACGTAACAACAACACCAGTAATACAAACGATTTGATGGCGAACATTTATAGTGTATACCATGTAGTTCGCCGTAGTTTAATTCCTGATTTATCGCCTTCGCCTTCGCTTTCCGATTGCGTGATTTGATGAAGGCGACACTTGTCACTTAAACATACACGTACACATTAAATGAAATTGAAATATTTATATTTAAACAATTCAATTGAAAATCAACCATATAATGAAATGTATAAGTTTTTTTTAACAATACATTTTTAAATAATTAGATAATGTACTATTACATAGATATATCATTGACAAAATTTCGACATGCAGTAGTACTGTAGTAGCACGTTGGTAGCGCACAATTCCCCTTTTTGGAAAAAAAGGCGTCCGATATGGAAACAGATATTCGCATATTATTATACACAAAAGTAGCTAGACAACTAATAATTGTTATAAGACCCACTTACCCATTATAATGAGCACCGCTGCTCCACCTGCTGAGGCACCTGCAATCAGTGGGATGTTATGGATGTTCTGGACCTCTGTCTTATATTTCAATTGTCCCAAAGTCGTTTTGATGTTTCCAATTGTTACCTGTAAAAAACAACATCGACGAAATGGACGACAAACCAGTTTAAACATTTGAAAGTACCATCAGGCTATGTTTAGTATTGGCCGACCGTTATGGACAATATCTCTAAAGAATACATTAAGGTAGGAACGATAATAATAATACACATACATTCGTATCCGTTTATAATGTTATCGAAATAACAACTAGATTCACAAATTTAAATTTTGTATTGTTTTGTGAATACTTACATTTACTTCAGGATTATCAAGGCCGGGCATTCCTGGTTTAGGCTGCGTTCTAGGTGCGTTGCATACAATATAGTTGTCTGATATTTCTACAATTCTGCATTGCTCTATTCCAATTGTGATATTGACGTCCGAAAACGATAGCAGTCGCAGGTTTTCGCCCTTAGTAATGTAAACTTTCATTTCACGCACTAACATAGATATATGTTTCTTCTGTACTGTGTGTATTTGTTATGAATACTTATTTTTATCATGATCATTTCTGTCAAAAAGTCATGACGACTTGTAAGAATCGAGCCAAATAACAATCTCAACCGAGATTATAATTTTATAAACAATCTGTGCAATTTAACTATAGATTTGATAAAAAGGGAGCTGTTTTTCGCGCAAACAGTACCCAAGTGTGAACGGCTACACGGATGCCTCCGGACAGCCCCATATCTAACAACACCTCATCGAACACGAAGTAGCATATTGCGCTGAGGTGAATTTTTACAAAAGGAAAAACTAGATTTTCTCCAATCTTAAGTGAATTTGTGATTCAATTTTAAATACCTTAAGTGATGTCTTTTCAAAAGACAGTTTTTATAGTTATGCTTGGTAATCACTTACTGTTATTGTGAGATATCGTTCTTCAGCATCAAACAGCTGCAGGCCATTGTCGAACTTCGACAATGATGGATCGTGGTAGTAGTTCAATGTAAATGATTTCTCAATACCGTCCAGTTTCACAATCATTTCCACTTCCAGACAGCCCGGGCATGTTGACGAACCTAGATGGGTTGTGTCATTCATTTGATCCTTCTTCCGGCGAGGGTGGACCTCCCCAAGGTCAGCCCGAGCTACAGGCACTTTACAATAGAGGATTTGTGCAGAGTTTACTTTTCGAAGGCACGACTCTGACTGTAAAAAAAAAGATATGAATGATAAATGCTCAATATTAGGTTTAAGGACTTCTAAACGCGTAATTGCATGTCTGAGAAAACCTATGTAATTAAAAAGCTACACAAATAACAACTACGTTTTGCATAAGGTAAAGAAAACGTAACATTTATTGTTTTTGAAGTAATAACTTAATTACTTACTGACTCATGGCCACGAAGGAAAACTTTTGGAAGCTGAGCATTGGCCAGATTGTCTCCAGTCACTGTCAAAATAGTACCACCACTGTAACATGTACACAAAGAATAACAATAGAAAGCTTGAACGGTCACATTACATGTTATGTCATGTGGATAACTGTAGGATAAAAAACCAATTCCCATTCGTACATATATGTCTTACATTGTATTAAAGTCCTAAACACTAGTAATAAGGAAAGATGAACAAAAGCTACACACACTGATTAAATACACATTTTGATATTTGTGGTTGTATTGATTAGACACCGAACAAGGTAATGACTGTTGAAATAGACCATCAAAATAAAATAAACTTAAAATACAGAAAACAAGAGCACAAAAAGAGATTCCACACGTATTGGACTCTGACTTTCAATTTTGATTGGTTGATAAGCATTAGTGACATTGTCTGGCTTGAAGAATATGAAACTAAAGTAATATGAAAATTATATCAGGGCCTGGTAGCTCAAATCTGTAACGGCCAGATAATCTAACATCCGTTTGTTATTGAATGAAGCTGTTTAAGTGACCCAACAAACTACTTAAATGTGGTATACCGTTGTTGTATTTCTGTTGCACTGTTGAAAACACAAAACTTTGTCTATACTTTTCTCCAGTAGTTTATTATAAACACGTGTATATATTTAAATAAATCAAATGTGCCATTTCACACTAAAATAAGTAAGAAGGTCACGTGAGACAACAACGACCCAACGGAACTAAATTGATACGAGAAGGTAAATTTCACGACCTTTCAACTAGAAAACTACCACATTCCTGTCAGTCATTTTTTCAACGGACCGTAACCATATTCGAACTCTTCCGGGTAATCATAAAATAATGCCCTGCGCAAGTATTATGATGATGTGCAATTAATGTGCATTGTAGAGTGTTCACAAACATTTTTGGGGCGATGGCCTTCTGCAATCGCTCCATAGGTAAAATATTATACATAATAACCGACGAATAAAGTCCGTTACTGCAATTAACCTAACTTTGCATCCAGATTCTGCATTCGCAAACAAAATAGCCTTCTGCAATCGCTCCAAAGGTAACATCATATACATAAAAACCGAAGAATAAAGTCCGTTACTGCAATTAACCTAACTTTGCATCAAGATTCTGCATTCGCAAACAAAATAGCTCCTATCGCATGGTATTAGTATAAATGCGCCACAAAAACACCGTGACGAAGTACATCGGTATTTTCCGTTGCAAAAATTGACCAATCAGAAGATGTCAAAGCTATCGAAAATTAGCGCAGTCCGTAGAGCACTAGACTGTTAAACTCGGGGTCGTGGGTTCAAGTACCACGTTAGGTGATACTTTTTTTCCCTATTGAATGGATTTACTTTATTCTTGGACAGAACACCCCTTTGGACAAGACCTTTCTGTTGACTTATTTATCTTGAGCCCTGGTTGACATTGACCTTTATTATCCAATTGCTCGAAAACTTACATTTGCCGTATCTTACTCGATACTGAACGGATTTAATTTATACTTTGACACACACGGAGTCCCTTGAACTTAGGCAAGAACGATTCAGAAACCTTACTGTACTAATGAGAAATTACTGCAATTCTTGTCTTTATCAAATTTATGTCAAGTTTGGAAATGGGTTGACTTTTTTACCCTGAACCCTGGTTGACATTGACCTTGAGTTTCCAATTGCTCAAAAACTAACATTTGACGTATCTTACTTGATACTGAATGGATTTACTTTATACTTTGACACACACGGAGGCCCATGTACTTAGACAAGATCGATCCAGAAACCTTACTGTACTAATTAGAAATTACAGCAATGCTTGTCAAGTTTGAAACTGGGTAAGTGTATTACATCTTTGCAGTTTAGCTATCAATTGGCAAATACGACAATGACTTGTTTTAAAAAGCAGCATTTACATTTAACATCAATAGCTAAATCATATAATGTTGACAGCCTGTCACCCTTCCTTACTTCCATCTGTTTTCTTCGAAAAGGTGATTGGTTGGCATCACGGTGTATAGTGTTTTAACGACCACAAAATGTGAGCAAAATCGCCCACCAGTACTTTGAGTACTTTGATTTTCCATATTGACCGAACGATCTAGTTTATTGAAGATTTGGCAATGCATGTGGCCTTGACGGTAACTGCTTATAATTAACAACGAACGATCTTTTGCTTAGGTGAGCTTAATCAATAAAGCAACTACAATTTAGAGCACTGTAAGAAAATAGTTCAATACATTGTCTAATACCCTGGGCATATTGTATCTGAACACTTTTCAAAAGTTCATTGATTTAATTTAGGCAGATTTGTTTCTCACCAACTCAAACTCTACAAAGAGCTTTATGCTTTGAATGCTTCAAAATTTAATATGTTTATGGATCCTCAGAAAAGACAAATGGGAAGCTGATTGTATTGCAATAATTAAGAGCTGAAGTGATTCATTCTGTGTACAAATATTGAAAGAATAGAGCTTACCTTAGATAGCCATGTTTGGGAGTCATGTCTTTAATTGTTGGATTTTCTAAGAATGAGAATGTGGCACTTTCGGAAATAATTTCAACATCATTCAACAATACTATAATGCTTGTTTTTCCGATAAAATCTCCTGTTGGTATTTCTCCAATTATCACATAAACATCTTGTCTGCAATCAAACACGTATAAGAGATGCACGGATGACATGTACAGACGCTGTATGTAGTAATTGTTACCAAGTTATAACAATAAAAGACTGTTCATACTTCAAATAACAGCGCATTCAAGTTTGAATGTGCTTTTAAATCATCGTTGAAGAAGTCGGATACAAATATGTTTACGGACAGACATACAAGCAGTATACCCTCTCTACTTTGTTACGATATATAACCCCCTTACATTAGTTTAACAGTAAACTAGAGATAATATTTAAGGAAAAATACTTGTTTAGAACTTAAATAAACGGTATAAAAACAACAGAATCAAAAATAATTAGTTTAAATGCGAGACAAAAAAAAATCATTCAAGCTTTTCCTGATAAAATAACTTATCGAAAAACTGTTGGCTCATCTGCTTCTGACGTGCAAATTGGTTTTTTAATTGCCCTGGTTACTTACTTTTTGAACCCGCATATAACAGTTTCAACCTTGTTCAAACTATCTTCAGAACAATTTCTTGACCAGTGTAATAAAAAGTGGGGACAAATAAGGCCGATATAATTAGCACAACCCTCCCAGAGTCTTTTTTAAATGGTTCTCCTTTAATAAGATTATTCTGGTCCCCAATTATGTATGTTGCAAAAAAGGACACCTACCCTGTGCCATTATTGATAGAGATGATATTTGAGCCGATAAATTTCTTTCTTTGCACCTGAACAGTCTCCAGATTCCTGTTTCCTATTCCCAGGTTCTCTCCATACAAGGTAATCCTCGTCCCACCAGCTCTAGGTCCGAATTCTGGGTACACACGTGTAATGGTGGAGTTCTGTGGTAAAAATTAAAACTTAAATATTTATTAAGGATATCAACGAATATTCGAATGACGCAACTTATTCGAATATTCCTTTGTTTTTCGAATACATGTTCCTTTATATTGTTGTTTTTTAATAAACGTGTTACGTTTATGTCGCTTAAGGATCTCGACTCCATAGTTTAGTAGTCAAATCCGACTAAACACCGTCTTGTTTTGTTGACGACAGTTTGATTTTACTGATTATCAAAGTGTGGACGGCAATCTTGTTTTAAATTGTGTAATAAGAATGCTATAATATTTAAAAAAAAAACATGTTATTTCGATCAAAATTTGCCAAAACAACAACACGAAACGAATTTTTAGTTTATAAGAGCATCATTTTAGTATCTCACCTTTAGTAGTAATGGCTTAAAATCACGACCAAGTGTTGACTGTTTGCTCGATATTGTAAATATGGTTTTGTTATTTCCCGGGGGACCATTTGATCTACAGCTAAATCTGTAATAAATATAAATTGAATTATATTTTTTTATTTACTTATAGATGAATTCTACAACAAAGACTCCTGTAATAGCCACGCGTCAAAAAACTATAAATAAAAATAATGCATGCTCCCCAATTATGATTAGGCATGAGAGCAAGAAAAGGGACTTTAACTCCATGAACGGTTAATATACCGAAATATATCATAAACATTGAAATATTATTTTGTGAGTTCTTGTGTAGCAATTATATTATGAAAGCCCTCCATGAAAAATCATTTAAGAAGACAGAACAATCTGACAATATGCGCATGTCAACCCTATGAAGATACTGGATATATATGTTCATCATAAACGGGTCATTAATTCCCGATGTCTCGCGCGAAAACCAAGTTATAACGAAATATCTTAGTAATCGAAGGAAATATCTCCCTGAAAAATCATTAGAGCGAAACGACCCCACAATATGCCCATTCACACTCTATAGGGACGCAGCATCATAGGTTTCATCAAATTCTTTATTAGATTTTTAGAGTTTCATTTCAAATTCTGAAATAAATGACTGCATATAACGCAGACCTCACGGAAGGATGCACGGATAGACATTACGTATGAGAAAAAAAACTCAATTACATCAAAATTAGAATTCGGACGGCTTATATGCTATCCCCATTCCGAAACATAATCATAGGGTAATATTTTTGAAAAGATGTGTTTGATTAATAAATATTATTAGCAAAAGTGCATTATTAACAAACGTTAAGTGAATTTGCTAGTTTGTGTAAGATTTTACAATAATTGTAACTTCATACTATTATTATTTTAAGCATACTTTTTTTGTAAATAAAACAGGGTCGACAACTTTGATAGAAAGAAAGCCTCATAAAAGCTTATATTTTGTGACAAGTTTATTAAAAATATGAAATTACCGGTATCGGATCCAGCCATCACAGTGGGTTAAATGACAAAAATCATTTTAATTCAAACAAAACATATGATATTTTTTTCTTTCTCAAGTGAGGGCATATTATCTTAACTTCTTTGAAATTTTCCATTCAAAGATATGTAGTGATTATTTGTAAGATTAGTAACAGTTGTATAACATGGACACAAGGTAATGCAAGTAACAAACTGTAGTTAACTGTACCTTTATCACTTTCAAGCACTTAGGAATTCATACTTCAATCTTACTATCAGAGATATGGTGAATAATTAAAGATGCCAGATTTAAAGAAACTAAAAGGTTTTATTATGTATACATGAACATATGTATGACATAAAAGCAGATAATTAAATTAAGTATTCTATACTTACCCAGTTCGTACATTATGCATGAAATCTAGAGGATCATCCGGTACATTGATAATGTCTACAATGGATAAACATGATTTTCCTGACACTGTCACAGGTCCGCTGATTGGTTCTTTTTCCACAAGGCCAAACTCACTACCACTCAAGGTCACACTCACTGCACCATTGTGTGGGCCATTTTCAGGTGAAATCTGAAGTCATTAAAAAGTTAAGAATTTCCATTGTACATGTTTTAAAAAGAAACACCAGCTTGTTTTGACTACACGTGACTTTGAAATGTAACAGATAGTCAACTGTTTACGCTTGATTAATTGGTAATTTTGTGTTACATTACAACAATCAGAAGAAAATATACACATGCTTATTCTAAATTGCTTTATATTTTTATACAAGCATATACAGTTGCCGCAACATAATTTAGCAAATGAAAGTTTTGCATCTCAGTCAAAAGACACACAACACCATGTTATACAAAGCTACCATTAAGCATCATACCTTCATAATTGTGGGAGCCGGGCAGGCTGTAGTTTCTATAGTACTGGAATGTCCATTAAACATGCACATATTTGCTGTTGAGTCCCAAGCACATTTGTATCTGTTGGAGTTCAATGCTTTGCAGTAGTTACAACCGATATCCCCCAAATTTGAACAGTTGTATAATGTAACTGAAGTCATAACAAACATTCCAACTTTCGGTTCATTTGTTTCAATCAAATATCGTAGTGTGCATCACTCATTAAGTATTTAAACAACGTATAATATCAGGTTAAGTGTAACATAAATCCGAAATATCAAAAAACATATACATGACTTACGCGTTAAGTTGTATTTATCGTCGATAAACACCCAACCATTCTTCGAACTCAAATACTGGATAAAAATAGGCATCGATTTCTTCTTTCCGTTTATCTGCAAATTTTGTTGATAATTTAAATAGCTTGATACTGGAAATGTGTAATTTTATATTTTATCGACGAATGTTTACGACTTTATTATATAAAGCACAATATCCGTGAAAATACAAGCGTCTAATATCTAGAACGGTCAAATGAAATTAGAAATTGTGTATGATTTTAACAGGTCCAAATGCATTGCATTTCACTCAAATAATCGACTCTAAAATTTAGCGCTTTTAACTATTAATGAAATCAGTGACTTTATAAGCGTTGAAAAAACTTACCAATGCTTTCAAACCGCATGTTATCTGAGGGAAAGCTGTCTTACAGGAAGAGTCGATTCCAAAATTGGCCCCAATCAATCTTAAGCTGACATTCTGCAAGTATAATGTGTCCTTAATCAAAACATACACATACAAGTTTCCAAAGACAACTGACTAAGATATGGGAAAGAATTGAAGTATTGGTTAATCTTGTTAATTCAACGAACGGCTGTAGGAAAGCTGTTGGTCACATTGATCGTCAATGGACTGTGCACTCCACTTGGCTCATAGAACTGGTCGTAGTGGTTTGCAAGTTGAGGGCACGTCTGTGTCTGAAATTGTAGATAATGTTTAAGTATGAAATTAACAAAAACGTTGAGAATCGATCCTTAGTTTAAACAATGGCATAAATAAAATAAAAACATGGGGTAGTTTGCGGTTTAAATATCCGAAAATTCTGTACGTAAAAAGAATTTTGCGCATGTGTCGACTTTGTTTGTCGATCGCCATTTTCTTCTTAGTTTGGAATGCATTTCGTGTAAATATATACATGTAAACACAATCGAGTCGGAACGCAGCATCACATAACGTTCAAATGTAAATAAGTGGGATAGCCCCCAAAATGAGTCATTTCTCTTATTAACAGTTAAATTTGCTTGGTGGTTTACAGATACAAGACTTTTCTGAAAAATTCGGTTAATTACGTCGGTTACTTTAGCAATCGTTTTAATTGTAAATATTTAAAATCATCAGACACTCAACATAAGAAAACAGAAAGGGGAAGATTTAACGAGCGTCTACCTTGTTATTGAATGAAGTTCTCATTCATTGTGGCATTGAATAGTGTTGAGTTCGATAGAATGTTAAGGATCTGAACTCCATTCATAGTGGGGAAAACACTTATTTAATACCTTATGCACACAAACAAAAAAAAATAAGAAAACGACGGATAACACATTAATAATAATGATTGAATGTCCCATTTAAGCTAAACAAATGCTTTCAAATTCAAGTTAGCAATCAATTCTGACTGTCGATAACTGTTCAACAAACTCACCATTTTTCTATATATGAAGTTCGGATATTTTTATATATTCCAAACGTTAGAAATCATTTATTATTTCCCTTTTTTTATATTGTTTTCAATAAGCAATAAAACGTACTGTGACAGCCTACTTACAAGTTGCATTCGGTGGAAGACATTGTCCTTCCAATGCACACCAAGTACATCTGGCGCCCAATGTGTGTGTACACTCTCCACACCTGACAAACAATTGAAGTGTAATTATATTTACTATTGAAACCAATTGTATGTTGTATAATTTCGTAATATAAAACATGGGAATGTTGAAAAACCGATGTGTTTAACTCACCTCTGGAAATTTGAACAACGGTAAAAGAGGAATAGTGTTTCTGTCAGTCGAACTTCAGTTTTCAACATTTTAACAACAAACTCAAGTGTCATTTGGGTATTGTTTTGGTCTGAAAATTAGGAACACACAAAAAACATATGTATATGTAAATACATCGGTGCCCTCAAAATATATCCCATATCTTGACCGGCTTTTAAAAGTAAGTGAACATAGCACAAATAATATATATTTGTTTAATAATATTAAATATGATCTTACACAAATATTTTGAAGGCTTCAAAAACAACTTCAGAGCCAACTACAACATTATGTTTAACAATATGTATGTGGTGACTGGCAACGACGATGTGACGTATTGGCATGATTTCTAACGTTTGGTATATATAAAAACATCCGAACTTCATATATAGAAAAATGGTGAGTTTGTTGAACAGTTATCGACAGTCAGAATTGATTGCTAACTTGAATTTGAAAGCATTTGTTTAGCTTAAATGGGACTTTTTCTGTAGATATATTTATTCAGGTCCAAAAAGAAACGTTAATGAAAACACATCAACCAGAAAAGAAATGAAAGAGCGAATAAGACCATTTTCATTCNGATGAAAACACTTATTTAATACCTTATTCACATCAACAAAATTATACGCAAAAGACAAAACTTGAATTGAATTATAATGAATGTATGTCTAGTTGATATAAGCAATCAAACTGACCGTGACAGCGTGTTGACAAGTGGCATTCGGTGGAAGACATTGCCCTTCCAATGGACACCAGGTACACTGGGCACCCACAGCGTTTGTGCACTCGTTACATCTGACAAACAATTTAGGTGTCATATATTTAATATTGAACCCTTTGTATTCTTTTCAATATAAAATATGGCAATATTGATAAGCCGATGTGATAAGCTCACCTCTGGAAATTTGAACAACGGTAAAAGAGAAATGGTGTTTCTGTCAGTAGAACATCTTTATTCATCAATTTGACACCAAACTCAAGTGTCATTTTGGTATTGCTGGGGTCTGAAAAATAAGAATACATAAAAAAACACAAGTATATATATACATCGGTGCTCTCATAATATATCCCATATCTTGGCCGGCTAGAAAAAAGTTGGTGAACAAAGAACAAATAATATATATTTGTTTAATAATATTAAATATGACCTTATACAAACATTATGAAGGCTTCAAAAACAACTTCAGAGCCAACTACAACATCATGTTTAACAATATTTATGTGATAATTGGCAACGACGATGTGACGTTTTTGCACAAATTCCAAGGTTAAGTTTATAGTAAAACATCATTACTTCATATATAGAAAAGAAACATGTATTTGTTTAACTGCTATCGCCAGACAGAATTGATTGATAGTTTAAATTTGAAAGCATGTGTTTAGCAAAAGTGGGACTTTTTCTGTAGATATATTTATTCAGGTCCAAATAGAAACGTTAATGAAAACACATCAACCAGAAAAGAAATAAAAGAGCGAATAAGACCATTTGCATTCACAGCTGGTGCATTACAGTTGAATAAATTAAGGCAAGTGTGTACTTACAATGATCTAACATATCGGTTTCATATTTGATATTTTCTATTCGTTATACACAGTTTGAATAAAGTCTAGTCATACATTCCATGTGTTCCATACTGCATGTGAACTTGTCCCAATTTCTAGCTGCGGGCTTGATAGCTCCATTTTTCCAACGACAAAAATATGGATACATCGAACCAACAGGCAGACTCAATGAAGTAGTCAGTTGAATATCAACCTGGAGGAGCAAAACATACCGACATAAGTAATTGTAACGTGCGAAAGCCTATCTGCTTTTTCTAACGTAGTCGGAACTCCACGAGTGGCAATCCATAGTTTGAAAATAAGTAGCTTTCGAACATTTTAAATTGGAACTAAAAGACATTGAACTTCTAAATCGGACCTGACTAAGCTAAAGTAACCAAAGTTAAAACTTTACTGATCATAACCCTGAGATATCACTACTGTATTATTAATTTGCAATAAGCCTTCATTAACTACTTGATTTAAATAAAATATTGTCGATACTTATGTCAGATGTATGAATATTGTAAGATATAATTTAACTAAGAACTGCCTTGACTACTTGATTAGGAAAGCACAATCAAACTTCCAACCTAGTTGCATCTAATTATATACGAGCAAACATGTGCGTCAACACACACACACACA
>VMBQ01007396.1:17423-48740 GCA_007657795.1 Dreissena rostriformis | reverse complement strand
CCAAAGCACTTTCAAGATATGGCTCCGGACACAAAAGTGACGGACGGACGGATGGACAACGCCAAAACAATATCCCTCCGCCTTTGGCAGGGAATAATAAACCTACCTGTTCCATATGGTTATCTTCTCCTGTTTCATATGATGATCTTCTCAGTTTCCAAGGTTGCAACACGAAACTCTGTACACAACTACTTATAAAATCATTCATTGATACATTTCCATAATGAATAATTCATCAAATTTGTGACCTTGCACTTCAATGTGTAACCTTGACCTTAGCTTCTAGGATTATGGGTGTTAAATGTGAAGCACCCCCAGATGATTGAGAACAACAATGGCAAGTTTCAAGGCTCTGGCTCATGTGTTAATGGAGATAAAGCTCTGAGCTTATAGTAAAAAGCATTTTTTCAAGATACAAAGGGCCATAACTCCGTTATTTACAGATGGTGTACAATGCCATTGGGCGTGCATCATCCTCTTATCGATATATATACTCATACCAAGTTTCAATGAAATCCGCCAGAGCACTCCCAAGATATGGCTCCGGACACAAAAGTGCCCATAGTAAAAAGCATTTTTTTCAAGATACAAATGGCCATAACTCCGTTATTCACAGATGGTGTACAATGCCATTTGGCATGCATCATCCTCTTATATCCATATATATACGGACGGACAGCCGGACAGACGGAAGGACGGACGGACAATGCCAAAACAATATCCCTCCGCCTCTGGCGGGGGATAATAATTGGAAAGACATAATATATTACTATAACTGATTGAAGTTTATATTGCATGTTACTCTGAATAATTTGCACCCAGAAAAGAAAGCTTATAATGATGTACAGGAGTCCATGATATTGCTAGCCAATACTTCTTTCAATAAGATTTTATCCAAGGCTACGAACAAGTATGGTTCATTATGGAACATTACTAAATGGCTGATATGTGCCTTTAAATTTTAACTTTGACTTACACAAAATGTGCTTTACAATCATCAAAATATTGCTCGCTTCAAAAGAAAGGCTGTAACTTGGTAACAACCCAACCTGTATTTTAAACGCCTTATTTTTTAAATTGATTTGTAAATAACTGATCATCTGGAATAGGTTCTAACACACAAATCTTTTCTTTAGATTAACTCACCTTAATTGAAAATTCCTTTGGACAACCCATGTTTATGTCTATTGCTGAGACATCCTGCTCACTGAAAATATAGCACAATACTTTTGTAGACATCATTTCTGCAGAAAATGTTTACTAAGAAAGACATCTTAATTTGACTTTTAAACTCTGTCTTAACATTGTTTTAACACAGTTATTTTTTCATGAATAAACCTTCAAGGTACATCAATTGTCAAACACTTGACCTAGTGACCTAGTTTTAAGACGCAAGTGACACAGATTCAAATTTGACCTAGATATTGTCAAGATAAACATTCTGACTATTCTAACCAAAATACATCAAGATTGGATGAAAAATATGGCCTCTTAAGAGTGGTAACAAGCTTAAAGTTGACCATAAACAATGCCACTACAATAATGATCTCTACATATAAATATTACAACTGAATATCACTTACATCTTTTTTGCTGCCTGTAAAGCTGTTTGTGCATTGGCGGTGCCCTGGAAACAGATTGATACAAATATCAATACATTTGCAAACACTGCTGTAATGGTTTATGTGAGTGCACAAGTTCTCCCCTCTATTGACAAGTCTTCTGTTATGAGCCTGGGCACATAGTCACTAAGCTTGTTAGTAAAAACCTCACATAGTCCTTATGTTCATAAAATTCATTAAGTCTTGCCATTGTGTGTTTAGGCCTAAATATCGCTACAATGATTCANCACCCGCCGCCCGGGCCTGTACCGGAAATGCCAAACCATGGACCGCGGAACAACATTCGTCGCGACACCGGAAGTCGCGGCACTAATCAACCCCGTACCAATTAGGAAATCGAGCAGAGGCAGCTACGAATTTGTTCGTGGAATGTTCAGGGACTTTTATCGAAATTAAATGATAGTGACTTTTTAAATTGTATTAATTCTTATGATATTCTTATTCTCACGGAAACTTGGAACTCTAGATTAACAAATATTCTCATTGATACTTTTACTTGTTTTTCATGCCCCCGTCCAAAATGTAACAAAAAAGCAAAGCGAGAAAGTGGCGGTGTTGTAGTATATTTTAAGAAAAAATATTCGAATGCAATTGATCTTGTTAAACTTAACACTAACGGTATACTCTGGTTTAAACTGAAAAAAGAGTCTTTATGTGTAGAAAATGATATTTTTGTATGTGCATGTTATATACCACCCTGTGATTCACATGTGTATTCAAATGTAAACTCTCCGTAATTTGAATTTGATTGTTTTCAACAAATAGCGTCCGATGTACTTGTATACAGTCAACAAGGTGATATCATTTAGGTCGGTGACCATAATTCCAGAGTAGGTCAGCGGCCGGACATAATTGTAAATATTAATCTTGACCGTTATGTTCACATGCCTGTCATGATGTTCTGCTCGAAATAATACCGGTTCGCTCATCTCGTGATAGTCATGTAAATCAACTTAGTAACATGTTGTTGTCACTTTGTAAAGAGAATAGCTTGTTGATTGTAAATGGCAGATTAGAGCCGGGTCATTTTACGTGTTTTAACTGTACTAGGGGCTCTTCGGGAGCCAGTGTTGTAGATTATGTAATAGTTAATTTCAATCTATTGTCATGTACATGTATCTCAAGTTTTAAAGTGAATGACCTTACTGAATTTTCAGATCACTGCTCATTTGATTTAGTCCTTACATGTAGGTTTTCAGAACCTAATGCTTCTAATATTGTTTTTAATAAGTTATCTTGGGAGGATGGTAAATCCGCCGATTTAAATATGCTACTCAAAAGTAAAACTAATATGTTTGTAAATATTTCTAACAATATATTCCTATGAAATGAAAATGTTAACACTTGTATTAATCAATTATGTGCACTGATATATGATGTCTCCTTTCAGGTACATGGACGTACTCTAAATTAGGTAGTGCAAAACAGCGAAATATACGCAAATCTTTATGGTTCGACCAAAGCTGCAAAAGTCATAAAAATCGTTCTATGACTGTAAACGCATATACAAAAACAATCCATCAATTGCGAACACAATGGCATTTTTACAAGCCAGCAGATCGATATATTGTAAAGCAAAACTTATTGCTAAAAATAAATACTAAAGTAAAGAAAGTAAAACATTGTCATCCTTAAGTAAATCCAACCCAAAGAACTTTTGGAAATACATAAAAAAATATAAACTTAATAAAACGACTGGTACAAATAACGTTAATATTGATGAATTAATAGATTATTTTAAGCAGTTATCTAACACATCTCATTACAGTTCGCTCAATGTTGATGAATACGCATCAAGAAATGAAACACTTCATATTGATGAGTAAGATCGCCCATTTACACTTCTAGAAATACAAAAAAAACAATATCAAATCTAAAACGCAATAAAAGCGCCGATATGTCTAAAAATGTTGCAGACTTCTTTATTGACTGCAGCGAGTTTATTTCCCCATATTTAGTTAAAAAAATTAATTACATATTCGGAAACTTGGTGTTATTGCGCTATTGTCCATATTTTCAAAAAAGGAGATAAACATGTTGCATCTAACTATAAAGGTATTACATTAGAACATATCATAGCTAAAATATTTTCAACTACATTGCGCAATCGAATTAATTCTTAGTGCGAGAATGATAATATATTTAATACATCGCAATTCGGATTTAGAGATAAACGTAGTACGATTGATTGCATTTTTATTTTGCATACTATAATCCAGAACATTATTAACAATAAATCGAAACTTTATTGCGTTTTTATTGATTATGAAAAGGCATTTGATACTGTTATACATGAGGCTTAGTGGACTAAATTAGTACAGGCAGGAATAAGCTGTAAAAAGTCAATATATCAGAATGTTAAATCTTGTGTTAAAAAATATAAAGATATATCTTATTCGGAGATTTTTGATGTTACGTTAGGAGTAAAACAGGGTGAGCCATTATCACCTTTATTATTTGTTTTATTCATTAATGACATTTATGATTGTATTGATTTTAATAGTTTTACTGAAACAGATGTACGTTTATTATCAATATTTATGTTGTTATTTGCTGATGACATTGCATTATTTACCACTTATCCAGAAAGTCTACAATTGCAATTTAATTCTATGTATCAATACTCATGTAAATGGGGATTAAAAATTAATATAAACAAAACTAAAATTTGCATATTCGAAAAAAGGAAAAGTATTTGTACATTTAGATGGAATATTAATCAACAGGGTATTGAAATTGTTGATGAATTTGGTTATTTAGGCCTAAAACTACACTACACTGGTAATATATCAAAAGCAATTAAGGCAAATAATGAACAAGCCTTAAAAGCTTACAACCGCTGAATGGGTCAAGTTCCCCCCGGGTACTACTTCCCCGTACCCCGGGTACTTTGAAGTAGACTGCCCCGTACCCCGGGTACTTTAAAGTATACTTCCAAGTACCCGGGGTACGGGGAAGTAGTACCCGGGGGGAATTTGACCCATTCAGCCCAACAACCATTTATCGTCCATTTTTAGCAAAGTTAAGCTGGATATTAAAACAAAACTTTCGCTGTTCGACTCCCTTAGGGTACCTATTTTTTTATACGCATCTGAAGTATGGGGAATTTACAACATTGATGAAGTTGACAAACTTAATTTTAAATTTTGTAAAACTATTCTTGGTGTACGCTCACAGGCTTCTAATGCCGCTGTCTTAGGCGAACTAGGCAGATTTCCTCTCTCTATTATATGCAAACAACAGACACTTAGTTATTGGGTTAAAATCAAACACAATCCTGAATCTCTTATGCACACTGTTTATAATGAGCAATGTAATCTCTACAATGATTTTATTAGGGATAATAATAACAATAACAACACTCTGTGGTGTGCCTTTGTAAAACAACAATTAGAACATCTAGGACACGGACTTTTATTCAATAATTTAATTAACAATTTTAACTATTCAAATGATATCAACCAAAGATTAAAAGACCAATTTATCCAAAATTGGCACGATACAATATTTAACCAACCGAAATTAGAATACTATAGAATGTTTAATATAAAAAAGTGAAATTCCAGAAGCTGCAGCAGTATTGCAGTTTTATCATACACACCTTTTTGGTCCTTTATTTATGGCAAGGAACCAATTGCCAAAACGGTACAGTACGGCACAAAACGAAACAACATCTACACATAGCAGAATAAAGCTGGGGTCACCGCCTTGGAACGGTCAATGCTAAGCATTGGGGATTTAAACCGGTTATAGAGCGCTCAACCTCACACTTGGCCCAGCAATATTCATGATACATATAAGTGTAAATAAAATTTAACCTCATAGCATTGCAACTCAAATTAAACAGTAATAAAAGGGAATTAAAACGCATTCAATTTAATTACTATTTTATTACTCAATGGTTGAAAGGAGACCAGAGCAACAGAGTTACAACTTTTTGANAACAGTTTATATGTACATTCCAAGAGTTTATTTCACATACCGTGACAGTTTCGATCCACCATTGGTGAATCTTCATCAGACTGTGACTTCGCGGGAAGTGAACGTCACAGGGCGGGCTTACTGCCGGACTGGTTCCCAGCAGTAAACAAAGGCCTGTAGATGGGGCTCAGTTGGTAGCCCCCCTCGTCCCTGTTCATCACCCGTCTCTCCTTCGCTATCGCTACCGATTCCCTAAGTTTTCTGAGTGCGGTGTTGTTTTCCCTATCCATCACTTTCACCCCCTCCCAGTCAATGACATGGTTGTGCCTAGCTATATGGTTCGTAACCGCACTTGAGTGTTCAATTGTTTCCGATTGTTTCCTTCCCGACCACGTGAAAACTTGTGGGCTGTTCTTAGCGTCTTTTTTGTGCTCATTGATCCGAGTACCAAGTTTGCGACCTGTTTCCCCTATATACACAGTTTCACAATTCTTGCACGGAATCTTGTAAACACAGCCGCACACCTCTTCCGTCAGCGTCTTGTCCATAGGGTTACCAGAAAACGTCTGAGAGTGCTGTGTGGTCGCATGGCTACACCTATGTTGTGCTTTCTGTAGACTCGCGCCAGCGCCTCAGATACATTTTTTACATAGGGAATAACTACCATACCCTTCGACTTGTTCTTGGTTGTATCCCTTTCTTTCCTCCTTTTACCCTTACCCTCCTTTGTTTACTGCTGGGAACCAGTCCGGCAGTAAGCCCGCCCTGTGACGTTCACTTCCCGCGAAGTCACAGTCTGATGAAGATTCACCAATGGTCGATCGAAACTGTCACGGTATGTGAATTAAACTCTTGGAATGTACATATAAACTGTTCAATAATTAGATAAAAACATTCCTGATGAATTTCTTTCGAGAAATGAAAATGATGTTATACCTAAGACTGAATTCGCGTATGAAAAATATTTAGAGTGCATCAATACTAAAAATCATAAACAAAATTTATCAAGATTTAGACTTAGCGCCCATAAACTTGAAATAGAAACTGGTAGATATAATAACATTCCAATAGACCAACGCACATGTAGACCATGTAACTCAAACGTTGTTGAATCTGAATATCACTTCTTTCTAACTTGCCCAATCTATAAAGATCTACGAACAAAATATTGTATTCGATCAAACTGGCCAAATTTAACGAGATTTAAAAATATACTTTCTTGTCAACATAATATAGTCATTCAGAATATTGCCAGATTCTTAACTGATGCCATGAAACACCGCGATGAAAAATTACAAGCATTTGCTGCTTCTTAAATAAATAGTGTATGTAATCCTAATTATATTGTCTATATATTACTTGTTTGCTCTTTTCTTTTCTTTTTGTTGCTGTTGTTAATACGTACACGTTTGTAAATAATGTTTGAACACTTTCATTGTAGTTTGTGTTTGTTTATTTGCATGATTATATTTGAATTGTACTGATGCACTTTGATTATACTTTGTTTACTTGTATGTAAATGGTCAAAGGCGTCGTGCCGATATACCAAATAACAAACTTGAAAAACTTGATTATTATTATTATTATTATTATTATTATTATTATTATTATTATTATTATTATTATTATTATTATTATTAATTTCGTTATTTTTCATTAGTAGATTATGATAAATATTTCGAAAAACTAATTTTTATGTTAACAATTATACATAGCCTTTCTGAATTATGTTATTGTCAGTCAGATCTTTCTACGTATGACTCGGACTTTGACAATTGGTCTTGCCAATATGACCGTAATGCTATAATGATCGGATAGTTTTGTTACATGATATATGTTAAGTTAAAATAATGGGTAACTTAAACGTTGTTCATAGTTTGAATGCATTTTGTATTGTGCAACAATCTGGTTATTCGCGCAGTAGGATTCATTTCAAACTATTATGTTAAAAAAATATTGTAAAACATGTTTAAGCAATACTTTTACCTTAAAAAATATTGGCCCTTGCTTGTTTTTTCTTTGCACATCATTATATGAGCATTCAGTAAAAATGTATTTAAATTTTAATTTGAATCAATCCAGTGTATATGCAAACGTTCTATTGATTAAACGGATTGATGAAGTCACACTAATATAACACCTATCTGGTCAATATCAATTACATTATATGTCTAAAGTGAATGCAATATCACTTGTATGCTAAACTTTTATCTGATTAGTACATTTTGTGCCTTTTTTGCCTACGTTTTAATAAAATAATCGATTTAAATTACATTTGTTTACATGATTTTCAAAATTCAACCTTTACCTGGCCTGGACTTTCGATGCCTCTGATATAATCAAGTTAAAAGTTTATGCAATAGGATTCTGAAAATACATTGTATCGGGAAAAAAAACAATAATGGTAAACAGTAATGTTATATAAACTTTTCGTCCATAACGCTCTTGTTTGTTTTAGTGGGTTAATTATTTAAAGTTCTTTAGCATTTTCTAAAATAAACGTAACAGACGTTCAATAGGCATGTTTATGATTTCAATTGATATTATGTAGCAAAACTTTGTATTTGAAGCACTTTTTGTTTTATGTCTTATTTTTTGTTATCTAGATTTGAACTAAAAAGTACATTTACTTTTGGTGATCTTGATATAACCCTTTTTTAAAGCGGTTTTTAGAGGTTCGTCTAATTGTTTGTATTTCATTTTCCTGCAGTTGTTTATTTTAAATTGCGCGGGACAATTACGTCATTTCGAACTGCCTAACTGTGTCGCAATTTTCGACAAAAAGCAACAATAAGTTGGGTATTCTCATGTTTGAAAACACTGTGTGTTTATGAACCTTTCTTTAATGTTAACGTTATTTATAAATAATCATTAGCAACTTCATAAATATGATGCATGCCTAACGATCGTAGAACACGCCTGCCATAACTGTGGCGAAAGGGGTGCAACGAGTATCCGAAAACACCCAATTGCAAGCTTCTTTAAAATTAACTAGAGTTCGGTTCTTCCTTGGAAAAGTCATAATTTAAAACTACTTTAAATGCTGTTTTGGGGGCGATTGCCTTCTGCAATTCGCCCCATAGATAACATAATATACGTATACCGAAGAATAAAGTCCGTAACTGCAATTAACCACTTTGCATCCGGATTCTGCATTCGCAAACAAAATAGCTCCGATCGCATGGTATTAGTATTCATGCGCACAAACAGCTTACAGCGCGCGTTCCATCCATGTAAACGTCTGTTTACTGTGACATTAGCACCCGAATTACACGCTGTCCTCATGGAAGGTGTATACAGCGACGAAATATCGGTTCAATACTGAACTATCTACACTAAACCGATGCAGCGCATTTATGTTCTTTCGATTTAAGAAATCAACTGCGTTCGCGATATGGGCGACACAATTTAATTACCACGCGCTACATTTTTTACTGTCAAAGTAAAGATCTCAATGTTCTCTGAGCTACAAAGTTTTTATATGACAATTCGCCCGTGTTTTTCATGCCAGTTTTAAACTTTTTCCTTACACACGAAATACATGTTGTGGTTGTCACTTTCACAGCAGCTAAGTTTACGCCATGCATGTAGTAACATTCGGATAAGCGTTGTGGACTTCACATTGTTATATGTCATTCAAATTTATTTTGATAAAATAATGTGATCATTTCGCAAAACTTAACTTAGATATTAAACTGAAATGCAGTATTTTAACGTTAATGGATAAATAAACAGGCGAGTTAATAGTTATTTTCATCAATGATAATAATAAACAAACAATGTGTTCAACATAATAATGCTTTTGTGTAAACAGACTGTTAATTCAAGTTAAAACAAATGATGTTTATTGAAAATAAAGGTTTGATGTGCCAATATTTGTTGATAAAAAATCCCAATTCGGTCCACTTTGTCGGTCCACTTTGTCGAAACAAAATTGGCCAGGAAAACCCCTGTATATTAAAGTGAACTATCTAGCTGTGACTAACTTAAACTCTGTTTTAAAGGACAAATTTTTAGAACTACAGAGATGGGCATAGTTGATAGCTTAATATCTCATACAAGCCTGTGTATTTTTAACTATTTTTATGCCGGCTTGATCTTCCAAGCAGATATCATTACACTCATTAATCCCAGTGTTTCATATGTTGGTTTGCAAGAACCAAACTATAAAAATGCTTTATAGACTTCATCTGTTGTCAGAGTTAGTATTTGCATTTCAGGGGTTGTCCAAACAATATTGGTCTTGCCTGATTTTATTAGAATTTGAACTTCATTGTATTCATTTTCATGAGAATTAAAGGGATTTCTTTTATGGACATTCTGTTCTGTCAACGTTTCGCAGTTATGAATTGGCACGTACGACAATGACTTGTTCTAAAAAGCAGCATGTACTTTTAACCCCGATAGCTTGATCATATATTATGTTGACAGCCTGTCACCCTTCCTTAATTCCATCTGTTTTATTCAACAAAAGTGATTGGTTGGCATCACGGTGTATAGTGTTTTTACGACCACAAAATTTGAGCAAAATCGCCCACCAGTACTTTCAGTACTTTGATTTAATACTGTTTAAGAAATGTTCAATGAAAACAATGTTTCAAATTATCTGTTAATAACCGTCAAATGCGTTTATTTGCGTTAGCCCGTCTGACCTTTGAACTTGAATTAAGACAGAAAATTGAGGAATGCACATGAGGTTGAGAAAAAGTCAAATTATGTTTAACAAGACAAGTCATACATGATTTCTATTAAAAAATGTTTTAGAATAACTTGAAATCATTAGATAACGTAATATTGATTAAATTTATTGACTGTTAAATGTCTTGTCTACATGAAACCAAGAGTTAACTCCCAGTAAAAAAAAAGAAATGGCACTGTGTTTTAGTTTTAGGGCCAATAGTAATGTTGTTAAAGCACAACCTCTCTTGTGGCTTGAATATATTTCTTCATTATTTTCAAAAACTCGATTTATTAAGAAATGGGTGACACATTCCTAAATGGATGACAATAATATCACATGTAATTGTACTTCTTCTTCACTACACTTGTAAGCGTTTTTTTTCTATATGCCATATCGTTTCATTTGTACTTTTACAATTTATAATATTGTATAATTGTATGGAATGATGAGATCATATTGAGGTTAATTCAGAATCTTATATAAGCACTTATGTGGGCAAACTACTTAAAGACAAGACATGGACATCTGTAGTTCTTCATAAACAATCATATTGCTCTTCGTTACAGATATTAGTTGTTTAGCCTCACTGGTGGTGTGCATAAAAGTGTCAATCATATTTATAATAAATATCTGGAAGTAATATTTGATGCACATTTATATAAACAGTTATACCCGACCGACCCAAAACTCTTTATTCGAGTAATAAAATCCGCCCGAACTGTCACAAAATGCTTTGCATTTCTGCGAAAAAAAGCGCTCTTTCGCCCGGGCACTATGCTAATGTATCGATCCGGACATTGACATAGACTCTAAAATAAAGCTTACACTTTTAGGTATCATTTAAACATTTAGTTTTTGTTCCAACTGATTAAAACAATATTTGCCCTTCCATGTACGAATCGAAATCATTTTCGCATTTTCAGTGTTTATTGGCAAACACGCAAACAACTCGACGATGTGAGGATCGCTGTGACATACGGATGGGACGAATTGCAATTAAATAAAGCTCACTTGGTTGTACCATAAATCTAAGTAATATCGGACTCACGACTATTTGGGGAATGTTCTTCTCTAAAAATGGGTCTTCATTTAAATAATTCTGTAACTTTATAAGGGTAAATATTATGGAGAAACAAAAAAGAACAGTATATTTATATGGATGATATATATTCTAGAATATGTTTTTGAAGAATAAAACATATGTTTAATGACACAAAATAACTATTGATATATAATAAGAGAATAATATGTATTGAAAATGCAAGTATGACATGCACTTATCACCTTCTCAAACCTACTTATATTAGGATTGATTAAACATGTCGTAAAAAACATGCTTTTTTGCCGAGTAAATTTAAATTTAAATGTTTTTTTTTATTTACCATGTCATGTTCTTTAGAGTCTCAATATATTGTTTTCCTTTCCATATCAATTAAAATGTCGTACATGGGCAAACACGCTCACTTGTCTTCTGTTTTTTGATTTTCGGAGCATCTTGCAGCATAGTTTGTACAAGTCTATTGAAGTCAAACCCATCGGTGTTATAATTGTTGACGAGGAAAACCTGTAGGTCAGATACACCTGTAGTCTTGAGCTGCGATATGCATTCTTCTCTAATTTTGTCTAGAACTTCCTTAGGATTATGTGTTTTTGCATGTGATTTTCTATCACTTTCAATACTGTAATCAATCATTGTCCGCACACAATAAAACCGTTTTTTCAAGTTTATAATTGTCTGTATCAGCTTGGTGTCAAAGTCATTGAACTGGCAGGTCACGATAAACAAATCATATTGTTCCATAGAACTAGTCTCTGGATCAGTATCTTCTGGAAAAATATAATCTCTAGAAACCTCCCAAAATTCTAGATGTTCATGTTTCGGATGTGCATACTTTTGTACTTCTGAGGTAGTCTCGATAGCCCCTACCTTGGCAGCACTTTCATGGTCCGCATTCACCCCACGGATGGCATTAATAAAGGATGATTTTCCAGTGCCGGGATCACCAATAACCGCAATGTTTATTTTACATTCGTCCATTTTCATATTCGCAGCTGTAATATGTGTCATCTGAAATACACAAGAATTGCATTGTTACGAATGAGACGCACAATCAATAATTCAATCAAACTTTTTGAGTCGAAATGTGGCGATGGGTCCGTCGGTCAATCTATCAGACATTCAGTTCGGTGGATCTGTCAAACCGCCCGCTAGCCATCCAACCAACTTAAAACAACTTTGGGATATCAGAGTTATTATTGAGGGACTATAAAACTCGTTCATGGTCAAAACATGTATTATAAATGAATGACAATGTTAAATCAGAGTGTATTAATAATATTCGGTAAATTATCGACATTAATATTGTTTATCTTCACGCGTAAATAAATTAAATTTTACTGAAATTAACATTTTGCTTTCATGCTATTCTTTTCCACCATTTGTTAATATAAAAAAAAGATAATTGAAAAAAAAATGCGGAAATAAAAGTTACCACATCAAAATAATGCTATGGTTTATACATTAAGAGCGCGGAACTATCTATTGTTTCTGAATAACTCACAAACCTGAAAACCGAAACAGATGTTTGCATCGAATCACATCAATCGCCAATTTTAAAGTTAACCATAATTATTTCACTTTCATCGACAGCATAAAAACAGTAAATTGCTCTTACACAGGTATCGATTTTTCCCTATATAGTCCGTCTTTATTACTAAATCACAATAAGTTAAATAATGTGTTATTTTCAATCTGAATGTACACAGGATACAGCGAAACTTAATCGATGTCATCGAGATAAAACATTGGAGGGATGACACAAAAACACTTCGACTTAAAGCTTTGTATCGTTGGTTCATAGCGCTTGCCTAAACCACATAACACTAACTCAATGTATATGCTCTCGTTATTCGTACCTGTTTAAATCGCAAGAGGAAGATAATTATCAGCTCTCAAAGTGGGACATTTCCCAATTAGTGTACTGTTCAAGTGGGATAGTACGAACAAAAGATGAAGTCACCTCAGTTTCGGTTAAATCTGAAACAAAATAAGCCTCTGTTTCAATTAGAGCTCATGCTACAATGTTATTGTTTCCGGCTGTCTTGACTGGGAGCACCTTTCATTCTGTAGTCTCTAGTGCCCGAAATGAGGCAAAACCTATAGCTTGATGTATTGTTGTTTTTGGAGGCTCGAGTACCTGTTTTTGAGTTTCCAGCTACGGCTGGAAGCAATGTTCTGTCACCCAGATTCGTGTTAATAGATCCCATGTAGTGAGCATGTATAAAAGGGACAGAGAACACAGAAAACGATGAAAATTATCGTGTGTAATCAACTTATATTAAAAAGCTGTCGGTCTGAGGGAAGATCTGGGAGTCGAATCGAAAGCGGAAATAGTCTTGAATAACCTTGTGGAATGTGGCATCTTCACATTAGGAGGTACTTGATGACCAATCTCATGCCGCTTCTGTTTCATACGGACAACTTTTCGAATTCCAGTTGACACTTGTACAAACTTCGAGCGCCCCGTTGGTTGGCGATGCATTTGGTCGAGGACAGCATGTAAATGGTATTTTTGAGTTCGCCAGGAACTATGGTCTGTGTAAACATGAAGGGAACTTTAATGAGAAAGGCCTGTTGTGGATATCCAGTCTCGCCACGCGTGCGTGAGAGAGAGAGAGAGAAAGAGAGAGGGAGAGAGAGAGAGAGAGAGAGAGGGGGGGAGGGACCAAACTACCAAAATGCTTAATAGCAATTGCTTTTTATATGTAAATATATATTAATCCGATTACGAAAATAAATGACGAAAACAAATCCCCTGATCCGCAAAATCCCATGTTTTTTTATTTAGCAAGGTTGTTCAATTTCATGACTGTAGGAGCAATACTACTACAGTTACGCGCAATTCAACACATACGGCGTACCGACGGACATACAAGATAACATCTGTATGCCCCTACCAAGCTAAAACTGAGGGCATACACATTAATCTCCTAATTAAGCGCAAAATGCGTCATATGTAATCTACATTAGTTTGATCTCTATACACCAATCAACGTACCGTATTGGTAAAGCATAGTCAAGAGCGCTCGACTGCTGTATCTCTTATTCAACAATATGTATCATGGCGTTGAAATAATTCACAAAGCACAGACAAGTACAAGTAATCTGGAGTTTCAGTCTCTAAAATTTTACGATGATAAAAAATATATATAAATTAAAAATCATTTTAACATGAAAATTTCGGTTTTGTATAAATTGTTGTAGAGACCGTTTTATGTTTATGAGTAGTTAAGGTTGTGAAATAAAATTCAAACGTTATATTAGAACGCGATATGAAGATTGTTGTGCAAAATCTAACCTTTACAGATATGTGTCATATATCAAATTAAATACTGTTGAGTTTATTTACCTTGCTAATAGTCTTCACATGATTTGACTTGAAGGCCGGATATATTCGGGTTGATATCGAGTCGTGACATCTCGTTCGAGTCTCGAGAAGTGTGTTATCTCCAATGACGTAAATGAAATCGTTATACGTCTGATAAAACACGATTATGGATAATTCATATGATATAACTATCAATTAACTGACGCTTAAAGGTGATAATGCGAGCTGACATTGATTCGCCCGCATTCATATCTCAAGTGCATTCCAACGAAATGTGATATGGCAACAAAACAAGATTAAGTAGATATGTCGGTACATTATTTGATTGCTCTCTATTATGAAAAGAAAATTTGCATGGAAAGTGATGTCCCCATTACTAGCCACCCACTCAACGACTAGTGTGATACTTTTTTTCACCAGAGTCACTATTAGTCGCTTCGTATTAAAATACTCTGCCTTGATCACTTGTGCAATGTCAGCCTGAAACCATATATCATACATCCTTTAGCCATGTACCCTGTAGATTGATAGGCAAACGATTTATATCAAATACTGCATGTTAAGGAATTACGCAGTGTAAAGTTATATAATATTTCATTATCGTTAATAATTTTTCTACAGAAGTTGCTCCCATACAGACTAATAAAAAATATATAAGGATAACCCGTATTTTAAGGATTTGTTTGTACTTACCATTGCTTCCAGCATATTTTGAAATTCTTCATAAACTTTCGGGGGATTAGGGTTGTAAAACAGAAATATAATACAAAACGTGAATATATTTACAGGTTTAAAAACAACTAACTTAAGATATCGACATATCAACTCAAATTTAAACGGTCTGAACTTAGGTAGTATAATTGGGTTTCCACATTTTCTTTATTTAATCGTCTTCTTGTTTATTATTCTGAGAGTGATCAGTTGCACTTGCGTGTGGTTCTATAATTATGGCAAAACACATAACTGTCTATTATTCATTTAGGACTGTTGTTAGTTACTGTAGCTAAATAGATCGTTGTCGGCTAAAGTACTATTTAAAATTAGCCCGGGTACTCTTAAGTATACTACAATGTACCCGAGTACGGTAAATACACCTACAGTCACCCGGCCATACTCCGGGGTACATTTTAGAATAATGTCCGTACCCCGAGTAATGTGTAGTATACTGACGAGTATCCGGGGTACATTTAAGCAGCACCTGAGCCGACCATGACAAATCGAGCGTTAATGTCGGACATATTTTCACTTAGTGCTCGTAAACATGTTAACCAAAGAAACTAGTGATTTGGTAAACTGATTGAAGTAATATGGCAGCAATACTGTTGAACATGGAGCACAATTTAAATAAACAAGGATACTTTTGTTTGGAAGCGCTTAGCGTAATTGGACTATAAACTTTACAACACGGTTGGTACGAATTAAATGTTCTTATTCGACGATTAATTCCAGACGCACCACACGCTAACGAATGCATATATCAAATGTTACGATCGATAATGATAATATATAAAGCAGTATTATGTTATCGCTTTCAATGCCGTTTTATGTACGTTAGTCTGTAAGATGCCCATACGAAACGATTTCTCCAATGTTGTAGTGTCATGCCCTCCAGAATTCATGCATATATTCACCGATTGCTCAACGTCCACATTTTAAAGTGGTTATTTTATAATTAGTTTATGTTTTAACCGGACAAGCACAAAGCATTCCAAACTGATTTACATAATACGGTGCTGGTATAGTCAGGGGATGATGACCAGATACACACTTTGTAAGTTTTGAAGTATTGCCTGAACCGAAGTAATCCGGTACTTTATTTATGGAAAGGAAACAATGGCAAAAGAGTGAGACAAAAACAGCACACAAGTTTCGATAACACAATAAGACGCTACCCTTCCTCTTTGAAATTATTACAGCATTGATGATATGAACGAGGATACAAACTACTTCATCCACACAGAACACATTTAGCTGCTTAAGAAATCAAATACCTATAGAGTGAAACTTCAGCTACACAAGAGGAAACGAATCTCATTATACAATGCGTGTATTGTTGGTTGTTTTACACTATGCCATATGTTTGTAGAAATAGTCTTAATGCTATCATGTTTATGCTAATTGAAAATGTTTGAGTTGCCTGGTTGATGATGCTGATGTTGCTTATGACGATATTGATGGTAATGGTATAGATTTAATTATCCATTTTAATGCGGTGATTCGTAATCGTGTATTTGCCCTTCAACTTGTCTTAACGAAGGTCGGTTAAAGTTCGGAGTTTTATCAAGTGGTTACATCTCGTTCGAGTATCGAACACGTATTATCACGAATAACGTCGATTAAATCATAATACCTCTTCCCACGCTTGATAAAACATGATTGTGGTGCAAATTCAAATGATAGCTAAATCAACAACCAGATAATTTTACATTTCGAATGATGGGAATGTTTGATAAAGCGACTTCGTATCTCACAATTTAAACACGTATGGGCGTTATGTCTGCATTCCGATTTCAAATGTGCTCTTAAAATGCATAGAGATATAGAAAATACCATATTCACACACGTACACACTAACACAAACACACACACACACACACACACACACACACACACACACACGAACAAGCACGCACTCACAAACGCTAAAACGCACAATAGCTTTTGCAACACATTAATATCATACAGACTATTTTGCTTTGCATTCTGGGTTCAAACAATGCGATCCATTCTTTCACTATTTTATCATTTGTACTGAAAGTGTGTCATTTAAACGCAGGTATAATCCTAAAATTAAAGGCGTTTAAATAGATGATACTGAATATAAAATCTCCCTTACTGCGGACGACACGTGAATGGCTCGGCAGACCCTCGAATTGAAACAAAAGGTATATTTTCCCGCTTCATATAAATCTTAAGTTTTAAAATGAGCATTATTAAAAGTAGTTTGGACTGGACAAATCAAGTAAATGTACATTTTAGAAAGCATTCAAGCACAATGGTAAAACAAATGTAACCAGCATTCGTTTTACATATTAACGCGTATTATTTTATATTGACATAAAGCAAAGTTACAAAGTAAATTTATCGGCATTCGTTAAAAAAATAAAATCATGATAAAGAAGGTGGTAAATTCAAATACTTTTTGAGGTAAACGCTATCTCTACTATTTTTTCGAATAAGCTCTTTGTGGAGCTTTCTCATCTGGCACTCAAATTATTAACAGAAATAAATGAATTTGTTATGACTCGATAAAATCATAAAGGATAATCATTTGATTCAAACAATTTTTCTAAAATATTTATTTTAACATTGTTTTAAATATATTTTCAGAATTAAATAAAAAAATTGACCCTTTAACTAACTATTTACCACTCTCATGCATTCGTCAAATTATAATTTCTATCCAAACTACTTTTTTTCTTTACAAGGTTAAGTCAAAAGTACATCAAAATGGGCGGTTAGTAAAACAGTACAGTCTACTTCCGCAAACAGCTACAAATTAACCAAATACTGCTAGCGCATGTGATGAGCCCATATATAGCAGTACATATGAACGTTATTATAATTTGTCATTTGCGCTTTTATATATTCAACGTTTGATAGCAAAATGTATTCCGAACTTTGTAAAACTGTTTTTTACCGCTTATTCACATGCGGTAAAAATACGAATGCTCTAAACAAAAGGGGTTATTATTGTATTGTTATTGAAACTAGGATAATCTCAATACTTTTCTTAATTTGTGAATACAATATATTTATTTGACACAAGGGAATGAGGCGGTCAAGAGCTCTTTGTAATAAGATATTAGCTGAGTTCCAAATAAGGTCTAGTAGTAAGTGACAAAACTTTACTTTATCACACATTGACTGTACTCTGAATATAAGCGATATGAGCGTTATAAATCGGGACAGTGATTTATGTGTATGTTTATGCGATATTGCACCAAGTGGTAATTGTAGAGCTTACTTCGCTTAAAACACTTTTATTGATGTTATCGAAGAGATTAAGATGTATGTATTACTAGCGTGAGTGGTAACGTCAAAAACGATTGTCTAACTTTTATTTCATTATCGATACTGTTATACATTAATATCACAAGATGTAAGATATTTTAATAACAATGGAAGTGTTTACATGTATTTTTTTTATTGAAATTGTTTTAATGATTGCGAATGCGTAAGGCTTTAAAAGGTTTTACTTATATCGGCTCAAGCGTTGTAGATATATATATACTAGGGATGGGCATTGTATCAAAAATCGGTATCCGGATAACCGTATCAAGTATCCGAATATATCCGGATATCCGTATACTTTTATAAGTAAACTACAAAAGACTACTACCAACATCACTATCAACATTACAACAATGCGAATACGTTATTTAGCACTGTTATCACAATAATAAACAATATAACGCATTAAGAAGTTTTTTTTATTCAAAAATTTTTATTAATAAGAAAAATATGAAGGTCGCAAAATACGTAATGTCTTGTGTTTCTTTAACATCGTTCAACTGAAACAAACTCTAGCCAGCTACAATGTATATATACATTCTGTTTACATTTAACACAGGTTTAGAAATTCACACAAATATCTCGCATAACTCGATTCATTTGATTGTTAATGCAACAGTTATGAAATACACAACTTTATTTATACTGTGTTTTATTACAGAAAAATATTGATATTGACCAATTGAATAAACTTTTATTTTGAATGTACAAATCACATCATTTTCACACTGTTTCACCCGTTAAGTCAGGTAGCCATTCGGTGTCAATTGTCGGGATGAAATGACCATAAAACAAAACATGGAGGCGCCATTGGGCAATTAGGCAACTATTCGATTTCCTCCAAGGGAGTACTGTTACGGGCACCCGCCGAGCAACAACCAATTAACGGATTAAATTATGCTATACAGATTAATGTCGAAATATACGATAACAAAAGTGCAAAACAAAAGGGGTCATATCGTTTTATAAAGTATTCGGATCCTCTTTTATTATCCGGATACTTTACCAGTATTCGGATATCCGGATACTTGACCAGTATTCGGAAATCCGGATATTCGTTACCATCCCTAAAAAGTAGTACATTTATACCTAACAAGTAGTACATGAGTTCCCTACCAAGTAGAACCTGAGTCCCCTACCAAGTAATACATGAGTCTCTACCAAGTAGTACATTTGTCTCTACAAAGTAGTACATGAGACAATGCCAAGTAGTACACGAGTGCCCTACCGAGTAATACATGAGTCTCTACCAAGAAGTACATGAGTCCCTCCCAAGTAGTACATGAGTCTCTACCAAGTAGTACATGAGTCCGTACCAAGTAGTACATGAGTCTCTACCAAGTAGTACATGAGTCCCTACCAAGTAGTACATGAGTCTCTACCAAGTAATACATGAGTCCCTCCCAAGTAGTACATGAGTCTCTACCAAGTAGTACATGAGTCCCTACCAAGTAGTACATGAGTCTCTACCAAGTATTACATGAGTCCCTACCAAGTAGTACATGAGTCCCTACCAAGTATTACATGAATCCCTACCAAGAAGGACACGAGTATCTACCAAATAGTAAATGAGTCTCTACCAAGTGGTACATTAGTCTCTACCAAGTAGTATATAAGTCCCTACCAAGTAGTACACGAGTCTGTACCAAGTAGTACATGAGTCTGTACCAAGTAGTACATTAGTCCCTACCAAGTAGTAAATGTGTTCCTACCAAGAAAGTACATGTGTCCCTACCAAATAGTACATGAGTCTCTGCCAAGTATAACATGAGTCCCTACCAAGTAGTACATGAGTCCCTACCAAGTAGTAAATGAGTCTCTACCATGTGGTACATTAGTCTCTACCGAGTAGTACATGAGTACATACCAAGAAGTACACGAGTCTCTACCAATTAGTACATGAGTCCCCTACCAAGTAGTACATCAGTCCCGAACATGTCCTTCAGAAATACCTGCCTAAAAAAGACATTTTTGTCAAGACATCTCGTTGATTATTTATTGTTTACGGTAATTATTTCAACAGGACGATACAACTATAAAATTGAATATTGAGAAAGATAATTTGTGTTGTTTGTTTCCCTATCGTTATCACATGATGTTAGTCATGTATGTATTCGTAAGTACATAGAAATTGTACATGTATAGTAACTACGATTTGCATGTGTGATAATTCACCCATGTATATCATTTGAGCAAGCACAAACTGTTCAACAGTGATAACGTAGATTAACATATTTGTCCCAGATTAACAGTTTGTTGCTCTTGTTATGGCGAGGGTTCCCGATTGGTGTGACGTATTGTCTGTGACGAGACTCACTAATTTAAGTTAGATTCTGTGGATTTTAAGGTTAAGTCGGACGTGGAATTTTATTTAACGGTAAAATATGTTTTAAAGCATCGCACGAATCCAAAACGTAACTCGGATTGTGTGTTTGTAATGCATAGTTGTAAACTTCGATGGAAATAAAATAACCCGAATTCATGACACCTAATCAACTGAGCTATCTTCAAAGTACCATGTGATGTTTGCTTATTAATATTATATCTATGTTAAGTAACTCTCAGTGTCAGGCGCGGGCATGAACAAATATGCATATCTGTGTTAAACAGCGATAAGTTATTTAAACTGTCCTTCACTAGAAACCAAATAATAAACAGCTTATTCGGCCATTAATTTGACTGACATACAGTATCTTGAGTAATCATGCGCTACGTTATCCAACTTGATCGTAATCCGCAGATAGAATAATCTGGAGACAGATACAACGCGGATCAAACACGGTCGGTTGTCCAAAGATCATCGCTATACTGATGGTGGGCAAAGGACACCTTTTCCTTACCATGATGCACTGTTGGTGAGATAACGTCGATAAGTGTCACATGGGAATGAAACAAATATGATACCTCAACCGGGTTGACTATTGACGTTTCTCGACCTGAGTTTTAAAATTTGATAACGACTTGTTTAAATGTCTGAAACAAGCCCGAGTATATTGTCTTTCTCGCCCATACTTAAACGTGTTTTTGATAGGGGAGATTTTTTTTAAGGAATACGGACAAAACCTTCCAGGACAAAAACCCTCCCGTCATTTTCATAGGGGGCTGACAAAAACCCTCCCATGAAAAAAACGGGGCCGGACAAAAACCCTCCCATGAAAAAACGGGGGCGGACAAAAGCCCTCCCGTGAAAGCAATTAAACACCGACAAATGTAATTGCTTCACACAGTGTTGCATTCATCAATCCAAACAATTTACTCAATTATATATAATTATAGTTATTTATTGTTCATCGTTTTTATGTAACGTTATACGTTCTAGACTTCATAATAATTGATATCTGTATAAAACGAAATAAAGAATGTCTGTGGAAGCTTGTGTCCGCCTCTGTTATTTTTTCACGGGAGGGCTTTTGCCCGGCCTGTTTTTTATGGGAGGGTTTTTGTCCGGCCCCGTTTTTTCATGGGAGGGTTTTTGTCCGGCCCCTATAAGACTGACGGGAGGGTATTTGTCCGGAAGGGTTTGTGTCCGGCATCCTTTTTAAAGTATTTGAGTTTTCTTTGTTCTAGAAAATGATTTGTCAAGTTTATGGTTTCCTTTTTCTTAATGCAATGACTGTAGTGTGAGATGTTTATTTGGGGTCATTAAATATCCAGTTTATATAAGAGACTGAAATACCCAAGTCATAATGTCATGTTTTTGTTGCGCAAAACTTCAGACATGTTGTTCAAAATGGCTGTAAAAGAGTCCTGAACATGTTTTAAATGGAAGACTATTTTTAGCAGTTACATAGTGAAATAAAAAAGTAAATCTGAATTTTGACCATCCCAAAACAATTTAAGTTAAAATGTATTCAGCAACATCACCCAGTACAATTATAATATAAAAGAGATTTAAACAAGTTAATACTTTTGTTTAGAAACGTTTTGCTACATTATCACACACAGAGTTAACTTTTTGTTTAGCAATACTTAATGTGAAGTTGTCCGAAAGGACAAATCTTTGTTGAAAACTTTATTTCAGCAACTTTTCCCAAACAATAAAAAATATCTGCTCTATCCACGCCATAACAAGTATTTTGTTTTCAAATTGTCTTTAGTTTTTCTCGCTGGACCGGGAATGCAGATATAGTTTCATCACGTTCGAGCACCTGCTGTACAATAACGTTATAATTATAAATTCATACAACCCGAAGAAAATAAAGTAGCGTCATTTTGTACACATGCATAAATACTGTATATTATGATAGAAAAGATATTTAAAAACGTCCTCATCTTTCAAAAATGCCCACAAAGAACGACATTGTGGCAGTGATGAATAACCTCACTGAAACACAGTCAGCCTCTGTATACTCATGCTCCCATGCGCATACGCATGCGCATGAGTCCGATTATCATGATAATCAATGCGTTATTATTAAACTTTTCGTATAGTGTAAACGTTTGACTGTGTCAATGCCGAATAGGACCATGAATCCGTGTGTAAGTTTTATATATATAGTGGAGCTATCCTACTCACCCGGCGTCCGCGTGAGCGTGAGCGTTAGCGTGAGCTTTGGAATGTTTAAGTTTGCGTACCACCTCAAATATTTTCTATGTCCCTTGACATATTGCTTTTATATTTTGCATACTTCTTTACCAACATGATCCCAATCTATACACAAGAGCAGACAACTTTAACAAGCATTTTGTAAGAATTATGGCCCTTTTTCTACTTAGAATATGCATATTATTGATAAATCTTTGTTAAAGTTTGCGTACCACCTCAAATATTTTCTTTGTCCCTTGACATATTTCTTTCATATTTTGCATACTTCTTTACAGACATGACCCCAATCTATAAACAAGAGCAGATAACTGTAACAATCATTTTGTAAGAATTATGGCCCTTTTTCCAATTAGCAACTTTGAATATTTTGTTAAATTTTGTATTTACATCCACTCTACTTCTAAAGTATCAAGGCTTTCAAACTTTGACAAAACAACACTTACCTGACTTACAACAATGGACTTCACCCAAACCATCCCACACGCCCCACCCCAGAAATCCCCCCTCCAAAAAATGTTCCCCTTTTTTTCTTAAACATGGTAAAAAAAACACATTATTGCGATCAAACTTGAAATATAATCTTATTAGTTTGTTTTATGTCTATACAAATGTTCCATAGATTGTGGAAAATATACCTGAACTCAGAATCGTCTATAATGTACCACTTCTTTAAAACATAAGCGATCAATATGTTTCAATTATGGTCCTCTTCCAGTTAGAATATGACTATATTACCATGACCTTATTAAATATGAACAGTTTCCCAATGATGGCTTTCTTTATACTGTCAAGCACTTGAATAGTCGAGCTTCTGACAGCTCTTGTTCAATTCATTCTTAGAGCGTATGACTGCGTTTTTTTCATTTGGTTTTAAATAAAATGACGAAATCAATTTTTGTGTCCAGTGTACTAACGTGGCCACGTTAATTATTTACCATCCCCACTGTATGTTAATGTGTTCGCTTAATTTTCTTACAACTCGTGACCCACGTATGTACGGTACATAAGTTTGCATTTAGTCCAAATGTGGAGGGTTCGAATCTCGTTGGGATGTCTTGTAATGCTTATCTGATTAGATATTAAGAATGTTAATTGTACGTTTTTTACTTTGAATTTCGACATTCACTAAAACCAAGTAAAGACATGGAAAAGCACACTCAACTTGTATTCAAGCCAATTGATATCTTGTGAGTAAAATATGTTTTGGTAAATAAACACAAATGAGAATAAAAATGCTCATATATTGATTAAATATAAACTACTATAATAGTTTTGAACACAGATAACATACAGTTCACTTAGCTCGGTAAATGGTTGATAACGTAACATAGATATCGTGTAACACATGTTGGTCAGCCCTCAGATAAATAATCCACGACATTGCTATTTAAGCTAATGAATTTTGTGATCAGACAGCGGTGCATAAATGTACAAGATCTAATAAGGTTCTACTTATTTTAAAAAAGTATGTTTTCATAGTATAATAATATGGCATAATTATCAGTATACGAAAGGACTTGACAAAAATGCAAGCCGGTAGGTTTTCATTGTGTGTATTAAGTACATACAACAATATTGTGTATATTTGTATTGATGAAGTTTAAGAAAATGTTAATTTAAATTGGTGTTACATTATTTAACAGATTATAATGCGCTAATAAATTGCTAACTCTTATTTCAATGATTTTTTTTACAGATGGAGGAGAGGTAAAACAAACTTATTTATCACTACTACCAAGATTTTTAATCCTCGGACTATTGCATATAATACTACTATTGCTTACCGTTTACACTGTTATGCATTGTGTTTATGTTTTTAACAACACATACATCTGAAATTCACAATTTTAAAAATAAATATCTGACTAGCCTGATTTATTATCTGGGGTCGAGGCATTAAAATAGGTTGGGTTAACTTAAACACATACACACGTATTAAAACCATTACACAATGCATACTGTTTTGTTTTAGCCTCCACACGTTTTATTTTGTATTGACCTTTCGAGGCGGCGACTGTAGTTTTAATCACTTGTGTTTGTGATTGTGCTCGCATTTGCCTTTAAGATCTCCTGGTCATGTTAANGTGCTGTTGTTAAGTAGAACATTGACATGATAAGTAGGAAGCCAACTGAAATGGTGAGATCATGTTGAAATACTTGTTTTCGACTTTGAGAATTACGATATAATGACCTGATCAGTTGAATGTCCCGTCTGATAACCTGGGCACGCTGATAATGGTATCTCTAGCCTAATGGGTCATTCAAACTGGTATCCTCCGACATTTGACAGTTTCATGTATTTGCTATCTCGTTGGAATCTGAAACTTGCAAGCCCTGTTTCCTTTTTAGGGAACACTTTGCATTCTATTCATGCCTTTATGCTGTCACTATTGGGAACATTTTGAAATGGAACATTAACCAGCACCGAGAAAGAGTAATATGGCCATTTGTCATTGAAGAGTAATATAATTATGATGTCTGTAAGTGGTGTTCTCTGTGCTGAGAAGACTAATTGAGCCGCGTTCTGGGAAAACTGGCCTTAATGCATTTTTGTAAAGTGTCATCCCAGATAAACCTGTGAAGTTTGCAAAGGCGAATGAAGGACAACACTTTCCGCTTTTATGTAATTGTTTAATGGTGGTCTCTTTTAAACGAAAATCCAGTTTAGGTGCAAAGGGTTAGGCTCTAATTTCGGGAATGTGCAAGGCTCAAATATGGGGAAGTATGGTGGGACAATTTCAGGGACATTAGCTTTTAAACATAAACATAATGATATAAATTTTGTACGAAAAAAAGTTTTGAGGAAAAAAGAAATTCTGTTAGAACTGTATCCTTTTGAATGTGTTGAATTAGTTTAGGTATAGTGTATTATACTAGTTTAGGTGCACTCTGGCTTTAAGTTTGTTGGGTTGAAATTAAATAAAATCTGGCATATTGTTTGGTCCAAAATTTGAGTATTTCTCTTTTGTCTTTTCAAAACAACAAACTGAATTTAATATTTGAATTTTGGTTCTGTGGACCTTCAATTTTGGAAAATCCAGGAACATTAGGTCCAACGAATAATATTGGTTTCACAGTATAAAGAATATTGTTGAAACTTGTTTAATTAATGATAAAACAAAAACACAATGATAACTTAATTGAACCTTGTATATAAAATTCGATATGCAGCATTCTTCATAAAGGAAGACATATTAAAAAGGTAAGCATAATTGAAACCCTGATTATCAGCAAACACACATTTTTAGTTTTTTTTGAGTTCAAGTCAGTGTTTATAAAGCATGGCACTTTGTTTGAGGGACGAAAAATGAGACTATACACTTGAAGATTTATAAGTCTGAGAATGGGTTGTAGAATACATGTACAGAGCCTCGTTCTGGGAAAACTGGAAATAATGCATGTGCATGAAATGTCGTCCCAGATTAGCCTGTGCAGACTGCACAGGTCAGGAACAACACTTTCCATTTTTACTAAATTTTTGGTTTAAAATAAGTCTCTTATAAATGAAATTCCAGTCTAATCCCTGATTAGCCTGTGCGGACTCTGGGACGACACTTGACGCACATGCATAAACCCCATTTTTCCCATAACGAGGCTGTATAAATCTTGGTCATCAGCTGTGTCCCCTATCAGGGCCTTCCACATCACTGTTCATGTCTAGTTATCAGTAGGTTTGAGGGGTCAGCACTGATCAGGACATTGACATGGCATCTGGCTGAGTTCCCATGTCAGGCGAGGACCTTGCTATGCCTGGTATTAGGACACAAGTTTTGAAAAATAAGAACTGAAAATGATTACTGATGTGTCTAGTCTCTTAAGTCTTTTACTAGTTTTTTTTTTCTAGTTTTAAATACTTTTTAGCTCGACTATTAACTGAATAGTGCCAGCTATACTACTCATCCATATCTCTATATGTACTACAGATATTGAAATGAAATGTAACATATGTATTAAGGGTCTTTATGAACATCACCTGACCAAGATCTATAACTGTGACCAGCTTTTGGCAGGATTATGTCCCCTTTTTGACATTTAAGTTTGTTTAAGGTTTGCGTGCAAGTTAAAATTCAGGTTGATGTTTGCATGCAGTAAGTTCATACCTCTGTAACTACTACATACCTCTGTAACTACTACAGGTATTCAATTGAAACAGTTCATACCTCTGTAACTACTACAGGTATTCAATTGAAACAGTTCATACCTCTGTAACTACTACAGATGTTCAATTGAAACTTCACACATATCTTTTGGATCATCATTCGGGGTCACTGACCAAGGTCCCTAACTCTGACCTGAAATTGGGACATCTCTTGTTCACATTGAAATTTGTTAAACTTGTAATTATTGGGCAGTTTGATCTTATTTTACTTGTTCATGAACTGAAATCATAAAATCCTACTTGAAAAAGTTAATTTGAAATTTCATTCAATTAGTCCACAAATTAATGTATAGAATATTGCAATTTGTAAAGGACTGTCTTTTCCTTTTTCAATACAAATATTCATCATTGTTATTTATAATATAAAGACAGTCAGGTCAAAGAACCCATTTGTTGGTCAAGTGCCAATGTATATCTTTTTAGCAAGACAATTGTTTCTTTCAAGTATGTGATACACAATGCACGAAGGTCAGATTTCTTCCTTTTTCTCTGACCTGAAATTACTCACAGCTATGTAATAGTTATGTACTTGACATTGGAACAAGGAACATATAGAATTTCATTTTGCCCACATATGGATGCCTTTTTTGCCTAACTATATATAGCCACTAGATTTGTTTGTTGTTTTATGCTTTTAAATATTTCGGGTTGTTTATAACTGTGGGTTGTATTCAGTATTATTGCCATCGTAAGTTAAAAGTCATTTACATCTTTGATGAAAGTAATGTTTTAAATTTAACATTTTATAAAAATAAACGCTCCCTCCCAAATAAACATGTTTCCTAACATATAATAAAATGCATGTGTGAACAAAATAATAGCGCCACCCATTTTTCGTCCGCCAACAATTAAGTGAGCAGTGAATAAATTATGTGAAAATTGACATACTTATTATTAATAATTAAATATTATACAGTTAACTTGTCATAAAAGCAACTGGAAAAAGTCTAAATAAATAAAAATTTGGTAAATCTTATCGTTAATATTTAATAGTCAAGTGATTTTAATTGTAAAACCTGTAGTTTCAGTTTTAAGTATAAAATTCATGTTCTAAAATTATTTTGACACTGGACACACAAAATTTGGATCTGTACATGTTGTGTACATATAATCCACAAGTGTCTCCGTAATTAAAAAAATTAGAAATGTAATCTAAACTGCATCATGATGACACATTGTCACAGTATGTAGGGAAACAAAAAGAAATAGGTCATGAGCGTAAATTGCATTGGCACTATAATGAAAATTATTTAAAAAAAAAATCTATAATATAATGTATGGCACTGTATTTAATCCTCATGGACATCAATGTTTTCAGTGACAGCATTGCTATGCCAAATCTCCAACATTTGAACAAAAGAGACTGTTATGACAGCTCTTTTTAGCTCATCTATTTTTTGAAAAAAAAATATGAGCTATTGTNAGAGGAACAAATGACTGGTATTTAGGGGTTCTCTTCCAGAAATTTGAGGTCACATTCATTGGTTTTGTCTGCTTGTGTTACAACATTTTGTTTTTCTTGCATCAGTTAAATAGAATGTAAGTGTTTATTAAATAATGTTTATTAAACAGGTTTTTAGCCAAGTTGAAAATCCTGGTTATTAGATGGAGTTATGGTTTGTGTTGACTGGCGGGACTGCGGCATGAAATCAAACTTGGGGTTGTATTTTGGGCTAGTCTGGTCGAGGGCAAGGTTAATGTAACTAAATAAAGAAATACTTTTTTCCGCCCACTGATAAGAATTGTGATGAAAGTAATGCATTGAAAGTATGTCAGGTCAATGTCAAGGACACTGTAATTAAAGTAAGAAAATATATTTCTACTCAATAACTTAAGTTTGGTTATGTGCTAAAAGTTTATGCGTAGAAAGCTTACTTGCAGATCTAGCTTGAGAGTCTATTTTGTCGGCAAGTTGGGATTTCTTTTTGTTGGTAGCTTACCGGAAGACACTGTTTGGGATTGCATTTGCGTCCAGTCAAAGTCATAGTCACAGTTTCTAAAAATACGAAAAATGTTTCCGCTCAATAAATTGAGTTTTGTTGAAGGCATTGTGCTTAAATGTCGTGTTTATGTAGCTTACATGCAGACCTTGTTTGGGATTTCACAATTAATTAGATTAAATGAATAACACAAACCTTTGAAAACCTGGTTTGTAGGGTTTCCATATTTTTTGTTATTTTATATACACTAAAAATATGATATAATATATTTTAACACACAAGGTTTCATGAAAACCAAAACAGATAAATCATGCATCCCACGGGATGTAAATGTAAAATATGACAGTGTCCTGGCTCACAAATGAGTGGTATTTGAAGCCGAAAATAGAGTCCTGGTCCTGTAAATCCCTGCATTTATATTCAGGTATGCAGGGTTGGACAAAATGGCACATCTGAACAACCTAGACTATTTAGGTCTATCTGTTTTATATTTTAACAACCAAAACATTTATGTTGCAAGGTTTAGAACAGAAATCTCCCAAGACCAGAGACTTTTAGTTCATTTTGTAGTTTGTATTCCACTAATGATTATGCACAAATAAAGCGGGCCCTATGTTGTACCAAACGATATTGTCTGGGTTCCATGTGGTACCTAAAAAAGTATATACCACATGATGTTTTCTTGGTTCCATGTGGTTCTTAGAGTAGTACGTACCATATGATGATGTCTTGGTTCCATGTGGTACTTAGAGTAGAACATACCACACGATGTTGTCTTGGTTCCATGTGGTACTTAGAGTAGTACGTACCACATGATGTCGTATTGGTTACATCTGGTACTTAGAGTAGAACGTACCACACGATGTTGTCTTGGATCCATGTGGTACTAAGAGTAGTTCGTACCACACGATGTTCTCTTGGTTCCATGTTGTACTTTGAGTTGTACGTACCACACGATGTTCTCTTGGTTCCATGAAGTACTTAGAGAAGTACGTACCACATGATGTCGCCTTGGTTCCATGTGGTACTTTGAGTAGAACGTACCATACGATGTTGTCTTGGTTCCATGTGGTACTTAGAGTAGTACGTACCACACGATGTTCTCTTGGTTTCATGTGGTACTTAGAGTAGTACGTACCACACGATGTGGTTGAATTTTCAAGATGCCCGAGGCGTGTAAATTACAATACCTAGTCAGCTCGCGCTATTATCGATAATCGGATTAAACATACCATAAAGGTGTCAAGTCGTTACCGCGCTATTGAAGTCCGATTACATAATGTAAAACAAACTGTGAATGTCTATTATAGACAATCCCAGAAATCGATACCTCCCGGATTACCCGCCCCTGAATACTCTCGCGCGCCTCCAAAACGGTACTGAAGAAAAAACATGGACCTATATATGTTTGTATAGGTCCCTACGCAAAACAAGGGAGTGAAACGGTTTTATCGAATATATTTGATGAGTTTAATAGTTTCTGTTATCGATCTAGCAACCACATAATAGTTCGTGTTTTTTCTTATATAAGTTATTACGTAATTAGTAGAAATAAGGTTTATCTGCATTCTTTTAAGAGTAATAAAACACAGTATGGACATGGACCTATTTGTGTAGGTCCCTGGCATGCATAAGGTCTTGATTGTCATTTAACATGTTATTTAAAGGTGACGTGTGATATCTTATCTTAATTACAGTATCTACACATGTGCAGACATGTGGTGTCACGGGCAAACCCATAAACGCTTTTAATCCACACTTAGAACATCGCCTCCCATTTAGCGAATTCGTTCGCGCCTTTATCGCTGATGTTTTTTTCAAGAGATGTATGTTGCTGTCATTAATAATCCGTAATTAAAGAAGAAATACATCACTTATTTTGTTCGGGTTTTTATTTTTTAAGCGTAAATTTAGACCGTTTTACGAAAATTTAATAAAGACATACGTTTAGGAAATCTAGAGAACACAATTGAAACTATTTAAGTTTATTTAAGGCTCATTATTTTTCATGTTGAACATTTCAATCGTGAATTAAGATGTTATTAA
>VMBQ01007396.1:0-10474 GCA_007657795.1 Dreissena rostriformis | reverse complement strand
TGATTGACAGAGAGTTGGCAGACGACAGGCTGCTTGGAATCGTGCAGCGCCGACAATGGCATACTACATAACATATTGCGAATATGTAAATGAAATAAATTATGACTTTCTAGTAAAGTACAGATTAATATGAAATATAGTATTGCTCCAGTTTATCTGTAATTTAATTGCAAAACTGAACATTCAGTTTTATTCATATAGGTTTCGTGTAAATAAAAAAGATGAATTTGAATCGCTGCAATGTAATTCTTGGTTGTATGCATTTGATGTGCTGTATTTGTATCATAACAGCGGAAGGCATTATTCTATTAGATACAACGTTCGAAATTGCATAATAATTGTGAGTGTTATCAATAAACACTCATACATATTTTATGGCATTCGATTTGTAATGGCTGCAAAACAGTTGTGTGCAGGTAAAAAAAATGAAAATTGAGAACAAGCATTGTCGATAAAATGATTGATAAAATCGCAATGTCATTTGACAAAAATACCAAAACAACTTCATCAGAATAACAAATGATCTTCTGTGGTTTCCGTTTTATTTCTTCGAGGTGTTTATCGTCTAAAGCGCATACACACAGCAACTATAAGAAACCAGGGGATATAAGTTTTTCGATAATTGAATTTCCTTGTGCGGATAATCGGGTAATAGGGTGGGATTGTCTGACGTTGACACATTGGAGATGTGCAACCCCAATTACATTATTCACCTTAAATAAAGAGATTGCATAAGCTATCGGGACGATATATGAAACAAACGTGATCCACATAATTATTCTTTAATAAATGCGCACATCAAATATTGTGGAAAAATAATAATTCATGAAGTTTTGCTTCATTCCTTTGGTAGATATATTTATGCTATAGAACGAGTCCGTTTGGCGATATGAATTTACTAGCATGTGGAGATCAAAGGGCATAACAATACTTTATTTGCCAAGCACACATGTATATTGCTGATGCTTAAAAGCAGCGTCAAACAGTCATACAATATCTTACAAGTTTGGCATGCGCACAAAGCATGTGTATTTGTTTTTACTATAAGTTCTATCAATTGCAAAGACGATCATTTAACTAGGAGCGAGCGTACTGTCATTTATATTATTTGTCATAATTGTTCATAGAGGATCTGCCTTGAAAATCCATACTTGCTCAATATATATTAACACATGTTTGGGCTTTCTTGATTAACGTACGCATTTTTTTTAATCTATACTTTGGAAACCTTATAACTGCCGTTTGTTTATACCAATGTTTATTGTGCATAATCTAGGTTAAACTAGAGACAAACAATTGAGAGGTGCACATGTTTTGCTTATAACTAACAAAATATAATTCAGATGGCTTTAGAAACTAAATGTTTTGTTTCAAATTAATGGCAGATGACATAAAGACGTTTCATGTGTGTGGAAATTAAAACCACACGAATGTATCACACATTATACTGGAATCATAAAACGGATAGCAATTGTGTGCGCAAGTCTTATATGTATGACAACATATTTTAAGCACATACACTCCAATAGATACAAAACGATATAAAAAAAAAACACAAACTAAATTGAAGCTGGAATCGCCGCTTTGGAACAGCAACAGTCAACAATAAATTTATTGAAATGTGTTCTTTTTTTCTTAATCCATATGAATTTCAGTTTGAAAATGTAGCTAGTCGATGTTTGTTTTTAATTATGAACGCATGTGCGCATGGCTTGCATATGTAATTATGCAAACCGAGCTGTAATTACAAGCACATTATCGGGTATGTGATTTATCGCGCAATCAACATGAAGATACACATCAGGTTTAGCTCTTTGTGAGTTATTATCCCCACGCTTTTAAAAGCGTGGGGATATTGTATTGATCTCCGCCGTATGTCCGTTCGTCCTGCATATGTGTGACGGTGAGCTATTTGTAATTTTGATCTGACCCCTTTGTCAAAAGTTATGGGTAAATAAATGGGTAAAATGGGTAAAACAAATCATTTTTACTAACAACATGCGACGCACATGATAATAACTTTTGACCCATGGGTCAGATCAAAATTCCAAATAGTGCACCGTCGCACATATGCTCATAGCTACCATGTGTGTAAGTTTCAAGGTTCTAGTGCTAGTAGTGTAGGAGAAGATAGTGGCCGATTGGGGTTGGGGTAGGGCACAAACTTTTGTTTTAACATAACTTCTTCATGTATTCACCAATTGACTTGAAATCCATACTGAACATCTCTTATGACAACACGGTCTATCTCGACCATCCATGTTGACATTACCCACCCCAGGGCCATTGATAAAGGTAAAGGCAGCTTGGTTCCTTCTCTTTCAAATTTATCGAGAGGTCCACGGGGGTTCTTCTCCGTACCCGCATTTTTTTTTTCTTACCCAAAAGTTTTCGTACCCAAATTTTGTTCGTATCCAATTTTTTTGTTCGTAAACAATTTGTTTCGTTCCCACATTTTTTTTGTACCCACATATTTTTTCTTACCATTTTTTTTTTCGTACCCAATTTTTTTTTCTTACCCACATCTTTTTTCGTTACCAATTTTGTTTTCGGACCAAATTTATATTTTGCCATAATCTTTTCGTACCCAAAATGTGAGTACCCAATTTTTTCCGTACCCATTTTTTTTCGTACCAAAATTTGTGTTCGTACCAATTTTTTTTTCGTACCCACATTTTTTTCGTACCCCAATTTAGTTTTGGCATAATTTTTTCGTACCCAAGATTTTCGTACCCAAATGTTTTTCGTAGCCAAAAGTTTCGTACCCACATACACAATTGTGGTGATGTAGATAAACTTAAATTGATGCTTTTATATCCATCCTCTTCAAAAGCATCGTCACACCAGTAATGTCAGTTGTTGTTTTTTTTTAATTTGCAAACGAGAATACAAAAATGAGTTAATGAAATAACGATTGAAATGTATTTTAAAACAATAATTGTATATCAAAGTATCTTAAGTATCTAATAATGCGACATTGATTTCAATCAAAAATGCGAAGAACGTCAAATTCATTAATTAAATTAAAAATCTTATTTGACGTCATATAATCCAATACTAAAATGAATGCAAAATGCTGAAATCCACAACTAAAAAAAAGTTTGATAACATCCTCGTTTTGTGTAAGTACAAAGATAGATTTTATAACAATATATAATGCTTTTGTAATATGACGTTTAACAGAAACGGGAAATTGCGACGGTTGGACTGTAGGCGTTTTAGAAAGTGCTTTGCAATGTTCTATTTCCTGGAATGTTCACAAATATTTTCAAAACAATTATTATTACAAAATAACGGTTTATTTATTCCCATAATAACATGCTTTTGGCAAAATAAATCGTATCATAAATACATGATAAATACTTCATTTTGGCCTAAACTCTCTTTAAATTGGCCCCATACAAAGAAAATGAAATTCAGATTCAATCATACCAGATAAACACACTTAAAAATTACGATCATTGAAGGTTATATTTTTAAATCTTCCTCTTTCTTTTTATAAATGATGCGAACACAACCGGAATCTACCCAATGTAATTATATGCTTTTCATTATAAATACAATTCAAGTAGGTTTCAAAACATTTTTTTTTTTAAATAATTACCGAATAACCAATTGATTTCTGTGTTTGTCTGTATAACATAATCGGCGTTCCGTATTAATCTACGGAAAAAGACCTCTTTCAGATACTTTATGTATCATAATCTACATCTGTTTTATTAAAATGCTCGCTCAATTTGCTGAACGTTGTTGTTTTTCACATTTTCTACGCGTCTTATTTTGAGTATTGTGATAAAATACAGGCGTGTACATTGTTAAAATGTGTTTAACATCGAAATGCATATTTGTAAAGCTTTAAACGTTTTTTTTTAATTAGAAGTACGAGCTTCCTTTGATCGGAATCTCTTTGTACATCCTTCTTTAATACCAAACTACGATTATAAGATATATATTTTTGCATGCTTTACATAAACAATATATAATATTGTACATATTTGAAATTTACAAACCTTTTGATAACTTATGTTAATAATTAATACAGAACATCTTAAAATTTCTTCATAACAATGGCAAGCAAGTTTAAGCGACATAAACAGCCGACATAAAAGCGCTTTCGAAAAAAATTCCCCTTTAATATTTATCTATACTATTTTTTTACGCATAATATGGTGACAAGTGGGTTGCATAATTATGTAAATTTGTAGAATTGCTTAAAATGCGATGAATTTAAACGTTAGAAACAATGATCTCATAGAAAGTCGAGATGAGCTTTAAACAATCGTATCCTTACTCATTCGTCTCGTTATCGCCGATTCGAATGATCGTTACTTTTGTTTCGGCATGAAATGAATTAATAGGTAATATCACCTATTGCACTATTAATTTGGTCGAAATTATAAATCAAAGTACTGAAAGTACTGGTGGGGTGATTTTTCTCAAATTGTGTGGTCGTAAAAACACTATGAACATGTGTCATGGGGACAAAGTACGCACACCGGGTTAATAGTTTTATGAATTAACTCTATTGTTCTCAGCAAAATGAAAGCACTGATTGATTTGATGTAGGACTCAATTACTAGAGTAGTTTAACAGATGTGAAAGTGACAACCACAACATGTATTGCGTGTGTAAGGAAAACGTTTCAAACTAGCATGAAAAGCACGGGCGAATTGTTATATAAAAACTTTGTAGCGCATAGAACATTGAGATGTTTACTTTAACAGTAAACAATGTAGCGCGTGGTAATTAAATTGTGTCGCCCATATCGCGAACGCAGTTGATTTCTTAAAACGAAAGAACATACATGCGCTGTATCGGTTAAGTGTAGATAGTTCAGTATTAAACCGATATTTCGTCGCTGTATACACCTTCCATGGGGACTGCGTGTAACTCGGGTGCTAATGCCACAGTGAAAAGACGTTGCTATGGATGGAACGCGCGCTGTTAGCTGATGATGTCGTACTGTTACAATCCAATGGTGTTTGTCGCACAACGAGTGTGTAAACACCGTGAAGGCGGGAAAAATTAGATTGAACTGGATTTATTGATGAGCATTTCAGAAGGGGAAATTTTTATTGTTCAATTGGTCACGTGATAATGTTTGTGCGAATTAATACTAATACCATGCGATCGGAGCTATTTAGTTTGCTAATGCAGAATCTTGATGCAAAGTGGTAAATTGCAGTAACGGACTTTATTCTTCAGTATACGTATATTATGTTACCTATGGGGCGAATAGCAGAAGGCAATCGCACCAAAAATTTAATAAATAACATCAAAGTTATTTCAGTAAGTAAACAAATACGGTCACAGTTCGATTGCCGTGGAATGTCTTAAAATTAGCTTTATAATTTCAAGTGTCAAAATGTGCGATAATGTTTTATACATGCATGCATTCATTAAAAAATTACAATCAGCATCAATCCATATCAAATAGAACATGCATATGTATTATATCACTGACTTCGTTGCACTCATCTACCTGATCATGTGATATAAGAGGGAGGTGGCTTATCTACAGACACAGTGGGATGTTGAAAGTCTAGTATACTTCGCGTGTCTGTTTCGTAACCTGATTAACAGTGATTGGCTTATGGTTGGCCATTGTAAGTAAGTAAGTAAGAAAATAGTTTATTATAGTGACATGTGCATTTCATATAATACAATCCATAATATATACATATAAAATAAGCACCCGGCCCATTAGACCTATAAGTCACCTCAGCTGTTAAGCTCATTCTACACGTAAAACATATATATACCGTTCTATGTCATAACAAGTGATGTATGAATGGAACTGGTAAAACAGGTATCATATATACAGCAAATATATACAGCTTCAAATGATCAAGATTATGTTGTCAATGCTAAAATATTGTAATATTTTACAAACGGTTTTTCATAGCAAAGCAGCATAAAACAATTGGATATACTGTAATGTAAAAATATAATGAACGTTTATCAATAAAATTGACAGCACTACTACAAAGTCAAATTTACAGTGAATACATTACGGACTGCCTGTGCAAATATGCTTTAACAATGAACTTTGTAGTCTTCCTGGGGTATACATTCAATATATGACAAAACCTTTGTTCTGGGTTTAGATGAATAAAGTCATGTTTTAAGAAGATATCACCAAACACGTCAGTCCTGATATTGTTGTATAAAGCACATACAAGTAGAAAATGTTTCTCATCCTCTACGGACGCTAGATCACAAAACCTACATGTTCGATTATCGACTGGTTCACCAGCGTATCTTCCTGTCTCTATTCTCAATGGCAATTTTGTCGTTCTAAACTGACATAGTAATGAGCGTTCATGTTTTGAGAGGATCATGGTCACATAGTCTTCACACTAAAATTCCGTTTTGAATGTTGCGTATGTTCTCAGTTTGGGCATGTTTAACACGTCGTGTGACCATTTTGCTATATAATGTTGGGTCATTGAAGGTTTTGCTGCATCCAGGTCGATACATGATTTAGCGCGAAACCGATCAATAATCCCTAACGTTGATAGTATCTGCTTAACGTCACTTGACCAGTTATTCATACATTTGGTATTATCAAAATTAAACACTTTTTTGGTGAGTCTATTGGCATCCATTTCAATTAGTCTATTCCAGAACCTAAGGACACATACCCATCTTCCATACAAAGTCGGTTTCCAGCCAGAGTCTCCATAAAGCGCTGGTAGTGGGGTAAATCTATGCACGCCCATGAAATATCTTAATGCACGGTTGTGTACATTGTCAAGTGATTGATATGTCTAAGCTCCCCACACCGAGGCAATATATTCCAGAATTGGTGTTATACATGCGGTATATAGTTTTCCATACGACCGGAACCGGAAGTGTTTCATTTTATGAATCTTGCTAATTAAGCTTCCAAGCGCCTGACCTGCACCATTTATCAACGCCTCGCAGTTCGCACTAAAGTCGTTCCGTACATCGAAAATTACTCCAAGGTCTCGGTACTGCGCTACAGTTTCAATGATGTTTTCACCAACTCGGAATTCCTTATCTGTCCGTAATGTTCTGCCCCGTCGGAAGTGAAAGGTTTTCGACTTGTTGATGTTAATTATCACGCGCCAACGTTTGCACCAGTCGTGGAGCGTATTTAACATGCTTTGTATCTTTTCCTCGTTGTCTGAGACTAAACAATATCGTCCGCATACATAAGAATGGATATGTTTGCCTCTCCCATTGGAATACCAAGGTCAAGGTCATTGATTTTTTTTCACAAGATCATGAGCAAAGATGGCGAACAAAGTCGGCGATATACAACACCCCTGTTTGACCCCTGTATTGCTGCTGAACCAGTCTGTTATTTTATACGTATACACGATGTGGAACTTGTGTAGATATTTCGAGTTATAGACCTTTCCATCAATGTTATGTAGCAGCAATTTGTAAAGAAGCATATCGCGGTCTATGAAATCGAAGCATTTTTTAAAATCATTAAATGAAGTAAATACCGAGTTATTGTTCCTTATAATGCTGTTCAAAGTGTAAATGTGGTCTTCACAAGATCTCCCAACCCGGAATCCATTCTGCTCGTCCGCTAATATATCATCGTTATTCAGATATTTTGTAATTTTATGTGGTGAAATGTGAAAAAAATACGCATGAAATCTCACATATTCATAAAGCTCTAATCTGGGAAGTGGTTATGAGCTTTTGTCAATGCTGTTAAGCTTCCGATGTTTGAAAAGCAAACCTTGCAGAATATTGGTCAACAGCTTTGGAAAAAAGCTTGGGTATAATCGATGGCAAAAATAACCTTATTCCCCTACTCAGCAGTCATTGTATGGTAGATGAGAATACAGTATTATAGTGCACATTAGTGTGTGATGTTATTCACAAATACGAATTAAAAGAACGGAAGTTCAACAATAACTATTATATTCACAACGACAAGAAAGTAACACATTGATTAATAGATTATACCTCTGTAACTCACTTCTTTGTTATGATCGCTAAAAAAATACCAACAGCACCTATTACTGTCCAGGTCATAAAAACATTTCAGAAGTCCATAAATGCTGCGACAAAAATTAGCTTTGATGAGGACCTCTCGTTTGAATTGGTTTGTTAGAATACTATCTGCAATAAGAACATATTTAAAATTCAACTTTTAGGAAAACATAACGACACGCCATCAAAATAAAATAATGCACGATGATGCACGATGATGAATGATGATGTACAATGATGTACAATGATGAACGATGTTGCACACGATGATTCACGATGATGCACGATGATACACGATGATGCCCGATAATGCAAAGTGTTTAACTTACAATGCTCACCTCATAAGGAATTGATCTGTACAAACCTTTCATTGTGCTTAAACAACGTTTACATGTATGTATTTAAAGTTACGTTTGAATATCCATTCGATATAGTTTAATGCAATCATCTCAAATTAAAATTCAAACTTGTTTAATCTCTAATGTTTATTTTAATATCGAATATATCATAACGTCATGTTGTAAGTAATTATGTAGATGGTCGTATTTAAAGAAGATCAATCCGTATGCAAAGCGATCTATGTTTTAGTGTGTGTTTTTTGTTGTGTTTTAAGATTTACAAAGGAGAGAAGAACGGCACCAGTGGCGCCTCGACGATTTACAACTGAATAAAAGCAGTCTAAATGACAAGGGAATAAATGATTTGAATGCAACTATGCAACACTATAGACATAGTCGTGTAAAACCCCCAGCCATCTTGCATGGAGCTATCACGAGAATTCGCCTTATTCTATCGTATTGACTGCTCCTCTACAATACGGATAGTAAACGCAAATTAATAGATACGGTTTATAATGTAGAGCACGTAGTACATGGTTTTGTTTTTTGATTTTGCTATCAAATCGTAAAAGTATGTGTTATGTATTACAACCCCATTCAGCTTTCTGAAGAAAACATGACAAGAAAAAACTATTAAATTGAATGCAAGAGTATGCCATTTCGAAATACTGATCAACCAAATCCTTTGGTGTGTACATATGGGGACCAAGTAAAGAATTCACACCAACAAAGGGAGGACATTTTGGAAACTTAGGACTTAAATTTTCACATCCATTCCATGTATCATCAGCTTTGTTAATTGATAAACAGGGGTCATTATTATGTTGGTATACATGTATTGTATAGTGTGACATTACTTTTCGGTAAATACAGATTTTAAAAAAATTCAAAATAACAAAAATACAATAAAACAGTTATTTTATTTGTCCAATCAGTCAATGCAGTGAACAATTTATCGTTGTTTATTCAATCGTTCCAAAACCCATTGTTCCAATCGTTATTGTTCTCGTAGAACCTGGGGTAATAAGGGTGACCAGGGTAACGAGATTAATCATGGTCACCGAAGCCTATGTAACCTGTGGAGAAAGAGAGAAAGAGTTCCATGACAAATTTGCATTTAAACGAGTGTGACGACGGTTACCGTTACGATAGGTTCCGTAACCTGGAGGGAAAGAGAGAGATATTTTTATAACAAATTTGCAATGTCGACTTCAGGGAGCGATATGAAAAGATTGTATGTATGACAACTGTACAATGATACATCCACAATATTATACATCTGCATCCAGTTTGTGTAGCGAGAACAATGTTTGAAAAGGTATTTTGCAAGATAAATCAAATATAAACCATGTGAAACAGAGCTAGTGTTAAAACAATGTACTTTTACTGAAAACGCTTTATATAGGACCACTATACAATGAAATATATATAATATTAAACCTGTGAACCATGCATTTTTAACGCAGAAGATGGTTTAACAGTAATTTAGCTATATAAGTCTGTGTGTACAATGTAACCGCCGGGGCATGGTCAATTTTAACCTCACGGGCCTTATTTAAGTATGTAAAAGTTCAATTTACGTTATTATATAAAAGTTATACCACATATCACCCTTGATGTTTCATGTTATATAGTTTGAATTTATTTTGTAATATAAGTTGTACGCGGATGATCCTTTTTTATTTTAACTACTGAAAAGTCATTTATATTCGTGGTTTCAATTTTTTAACTTTTAAAATGACTTTCGTTCACATGTAAATGCGCGGATTTCTGATTTTGGCAAAAAAATAAGTAATTTGTGTCGGTCATTTTTCGATGTGTTTGTATTAACTTCGTGGATCGGTCAACCCGAGAAATCATCGAAAATTAATGTCAAACTAATTGTAATGATTTTACAGTATATCGAACTTTGGTAGATATAATGTCCCTAGAAACTAATTTTTGCTATTTTGCTAGTTTTGTGTGGCTTAAAAATATTTAACGTAATAACACCTATCACCAATTAAAACTCAACTCACGAAAAGGGGATGCCATTGCCGTCGTAAACAGGGCCAGCAACACCATCGTAAGGGCGACCTTAACTGACGCCAGCATGTTTAGTATCTGCAATGATATCATAGCACGGTCTTTATCGGAAATGTTATTATAACATGGTTAGT
>VMBQ01007395.1:18530-45402 GCA_007657795.1 Dreissena rostriformis | reverse complement strand
CGAAAGCTAAATATAGAAATAATTTGCATAACTCGCGACGCTGCAATTATTTTTGCCTATTGCATGTATTTATGATCATTTATACATGTATATTATTTTATCGATTCAAAACCGATTTTAACCAGGTTTTCGATGTCAACCTCGATACAAAATATATTTCAATGAATTTATGTAAAGTTTATTTTTCGCTATACGAATTATATGCAAAACATCGATCTATTCCGCGAACTGTCACTTTAAAGTATACGTTTACTTACGATGAGATGTCTGTGTAACGTAATGTACATTATTGTACATTGTAATATATAAATGGACGTAATAATGTATAAATAATAACAGAATTTTGCTCATCGTGCATTATTGTGTTGTTGTTGTTATTGTTGTTGTATAAATGAACTAAATTGGGAATTTAGAAATACATTCTTTATCATAATATATATACTTAAAATACAATCTTGAGAATTGTTATTAGTTCTTGATCAACAATTCGGCTTGTAGGTCAACACTACTTCAAACCAATACATAACAGACATAACAGACATAACAGACATAACAGACATAACAGGTCCCAATTTAGATGTTATGAAATTTAAATAATTGATTATATATGTGTAATTCCAATTTCCCAAGATACATAACAGATGCAAGTTCGGATTGTATCTGTATTAGGGTTTGCATAATTGATTATGTTAGTATAATTTCATTTCCCCAATGTATTTCAATTATCGGGAACATCTGTTGTGGTCTTCACGAACATATTGGTCAAACTCTTGCACTTTTCTGCTGGGACATGTGGTACATGCATGAGCGATCCATCCAATCAACAAGAGTTATTCGAAGGTGGGGTTTAGTGGATCAAGGGAAAATTACAATCAACCAATCAAGAAGGGGATAGGAAACATCTAAATTTAATGTTCATGTACCTTGGAATAAAATGCTAGGTTGTTGTTGTAAGACATTCATTCTGCACATCAGATCTATAGAACTCTCTGATAGACTTATAGTTTTGAATCACTTTGTATTGTACTCTACTTAAGTAAAAGAATAAAAAGCACTTAGAAATTATTCAGAGACTTGTCTTCTTTAATAAAATAGTGTTAGAATAAGTGGCTACGGTACATCTGTTTTGAGACCACAAACTGCGAACCTGTCAAAATTAAGATGATAGAGTTGTGTGACAAACTGTGACTTGCGATGACTGGACGTCAAAAATGGATTGATGTAATCTAAAAACATTGAAAGTATTGTGAAACTGGTCAATCTGATTTGTAATCAATAACCATTTCACAGTTGTATCGTCTGACATGGAAGGCACGGGGACGGATTGTTTGTATATGCAGAAATGTCGGACCTAAGTCCAAGTCCAAAATTTATTGCATAAACATTATACAATGTCAAAGCACAACAAATAATATCGACATGGAGAAGTTCACAGTCAACAGAACATACAACAGAGTATTAAGCATCCCAGTGCTAACTATAGACAATAGTAAAACATTACACATATAGTAGTCGTTAATGAAAAGTGACATGAATTTATAGTAGTAAAATGTATATAAAGAGTAAATTATTAAGCGTCTATTCTTAATTTCTCGGCATTATATATAAAGCTGGTACTGCATGTTGATTTAAGAAGGAATTCGAATTTATTTAGGGTAGGCCAGTGACAGTAATAAGGTTTAAAATATTTCCTTCTGAACTCCTTATACATTGGACAAACAAGTAAAAAATGGTATTCTGTTTCAATTTGGTTCATGTTACAGGATCTGCAGGTTCTTTCATTCAAGGGCATATTAGTGTATCTACCAGTTTCAATAGCAAGTTTGTGTGAGGATGTTCTAAACCTTGCAAGAGCAAATCTGTATTTCTTTTCATGAAGTTTTTGCAAATATGGCTCTAATTTGAGTTCTTGTTTAACGAGAGAATATGTTTTAAGTTTAGATGATGAGTTTACGTCGAAATGCCAGGTTTGATGATAACTATCTATAATTCGCCTTTTAACAATTTCCAGAGTGGTTAAATCTAAATTTTCTGTATTCCAAATTTCCCCAAAACCGTTTGTTTCGAGGCATTCCCTAATATTTGATACCCAATTGTTTTTGTCGTGAATTCTGTTTCTTAGCGTATCTCTCTTTAGCATGTTATACACTTTTTTTACGATATGATCGTTATGTAAATTAATCAATTTATACCAGTATTTCAGCGCATTAATTTGGCGACATACATGGAAAGGGATCCTACCGAGTTCTCCGTACAGTGCGGATGAGTTTGTAGATTTTTTAACTCCAAGAAGTGATCTCAAAAATTTAGTATGGATTAATTCAATTTCTTTTGCTTGATGGAAGCCCCATATCTCAGAGCAAAAATTTAGGATTGGGGTAACAAGGGAGTCAAATAATTTTATTCTTTGCTGGGTTGGTAAATCAATTGCATCAAATATCTGAAATAATTTACTTAATGAAAACGATGCGTGTTGTGCGATCAATTTTTGGGATCTGTAAAAGTTACCATTTTTGAACAAATTTATACCAAGGTATTTGAACGAACTTACAGTTTCGACTAAGGTATTGTATATATATAACTCAAATGTTGTTGCCCTTCCTCTTTCAAATACCATAGCTTTAGTTTTTGAGACATTAATTTTCAGCCCCCATGTGTTGCAATAATTTTCTACATCTTTTAACATAATTCTTAGTGTTTCTGGTGATTTGGCGAACAATACCATATCATCTGCATATAATAAAAGAAATAATTTCAGAGTATCAATACATACAATTCCTGGGAGGTTGTTATGGAAAATATTATTTATAATATCATTTATAAAAAACATGGCTAACAGTGGAGAGCTGGGGTCTCCCTGTTTGACACCGATTGAACAGTCAAAAAATGCAGAAAGTGAATTTTTATAACGTACACATGATTTTACACAGTTGTACATAGCTTTTAATGCGTTCACAAAGTGACCGCTTACATTTTCTGTTAAAAGCTTTTGCCATAGCATGTTATGATCAATACGGTCAAAAAATTGTTGGTAATCTACAAATACACAATACAATTTTTCTTTTTCGCTAAGAACTTTTGTAATAATTGAATGTAACATGAATATACAATCAGAAATTGATTTTCCTTTTTGAAATCCAAATTGATTAGGTATTAATGTATCATGTTGTGTGGACCAGTTTTTTAATCGATTCAAGAGTATTTGAGAGTATATTTTTCCAAGTATGTTAATTAATGTGATACCTCTGTAATTTTTGGGGTCATTTGCATCACCTTTCTTAAAAATAGGTGTAATGATTCCTTTACCCCATGACTCTGGATACTCGTGAGTAAAGAATNGTGGGGGGGGGGGCTCGGACCGTACCCAGGGTATGGTTGCGAAAATGCCATATATGGCCAGTGTCCGCCAAAGTCCGTTACAATAGATTGAGATGGGTTGTACTGACCAGTGTCCACTTGTGTGTTGGTTTGTTTACTTCTTTTATCGGCGTGTTCGTTTTCGACGATTCCCGCGCTGCTCGATTTCCTCGTGCTATCCTCTAATATTGGCGAAATTGTTTTCCTCTTCGGTTTTCTTCTACCAGTATTGCTAGGAGTCTTATTTTTGGCAGGCATTAACAGTTCGATACTAGTGTCAACCTTATATCCAACAATTTAGGGCACACCTCATTGGGAAACGCTTTAAATCCATAAAAAACTGAGCTCGAAATTTGTGTACTCCTCCATTGCAAGTCACGTGAACAACGACCTGTTAGATGCTGTTCAAATTTGTGACAGCGTGCACCACACGTGTTCACACGTGAAAATGCCCTGATGCTCAAATTCAATGACGAATTGTTTAGGCCTAATACATATATAGCGATAGAAATCAGTTCTAGCGAAGGCGTCAACGTGGCAACATCAAATTCAAATTCATGTTTTGTATGAGTACATGTTTATGTGTATAGTGTATACATATGGTTTTTGATGTTATGAAGATGCTTGGATAAAGACAGTAACTCCGATATTCTAAAGAATGGTCTAAGTGCATTGCTACGTGCCCCACGTTCCTTCCTAGGTAGGGAATAAACCCACCATAAAAGGGAGTTTTTCGTGGGCGGCTACCATTCTTGAAACGAATGTATGGTTAAATATGTAGTTGATGCTTTATCGTAATGCGGTTTAATTTTAAACAAAATTTACGGAATATTTACTAAGGATTTTACCTGAGCATACATTTATGCGCATGATGAAAATAAGATTACATGCGTATCCATTATACTTGTTAGTATATAATAGAAGTTTCGTATTACTGTACTTGCTTTATGAAATTCAAGATTGTCTTGAAATTCTGTGCACATGCGGCCACAATATATGCGTCTCTCGCAAATCGCACAACAGTGTTGTTGTTTGTTTCTGCGAAACATAGGTAGGACCGAATCGTATTGGGGACTTCTTAAAATAAACATCTGCACAAATTATGCATGGGGCATTGTGGCGGACTATAGAAACACGTATATTAACTTCGAATTGGGAGAAATAAAAAAAATTGTTATTTTACAAGATACAAATATGATGACAGTGTTTTCTCAATTGCAAATGAAAATATCAATGGTAGTTTTAAATGAAATTAAAAAGGTTAATCTAACACGGGAGAACGAAGATATATTTGATGGTCATGTGACCATTTTTAATCCGAAAACAATGTGTAAGGATATACTAATGCAAATTATATCGGCAAATTGAACAATGAACACAACAGACAACTCTTCTTCAAACTGTTATTCATCTGAGGGGGCGGTCTACGTGTCGATATGCCTCGTGTAAGTTCCTGGGATCGTCTGCAACATTTGTGCACTCGTCTTCATCATCCGGGACATCAGGAAGGCAGCGTTACCAGCGATTGTCCTGCTTCTTTTTCTCGTCTGCTGCGATCTGGCTGCCATTTTCAACTCAATGGTGCTCCCAATTTTATTTCATCTTTACAACAGCATGGTGTCGTCCTACTGTGCGTTGTCTTATCGTCCAACTTTTTTTTTTCTTTTCAAAATGGCTCCCGGTGTTCTGAACTGTATAATGGCGGTGGACAGGTATCTAGCGATTTGCCATCCATTCTTCAACCGAAACAACGTACGTGTCCGAACTTGGAATGTCGTCTGCCTCATCATTGGGGTTGCTATTGTCGTTTGCTGTTTTCCGATCATTGGTCTTGGCGAAGTTCATTTGATTATGAGTAATGAAAAAGCCATCTGCAGATATCTTGGTTACTCCGAAGATCCGACACATCGTGTCTTGGGTTTCATGTTTCCTTTCATCGGATTCGTCTGCACACTGGCTATAGCCGCCTGCAATGTTTTCGTGATCCGGCAACTCAGGGATCTCAGCAACCGAGCGGTTACCTTCAGTCCGTCGTCGGGAGAGAGAAGCTCGACCGACACTACCGGTGGCGACTCGCCGACCTCAAAAGCGACGCCGTTTGAAGTGGCATTCGCGAAACTGATGGGTTGTTTTGCGCTCGTGTACCTTCTATGTGAAACACCGTATAATGTAAGTGGAATGCATAAAAAATAACGCATTTATGTATAAAACTGAAAGTATAAGTTAAAATCTGTATATTTGAGAGTGTACGAAAGCCTGTTTCTGTCTTTTGAATATCGCCCTGTTCTATTCTCAGTATTGAAGCTCCTAGCAGTTAAGCTCGATTGGTCATTGTCGGCTCGGGTACTACTTAAAAGTACCCCGGTGCTCTTAGGTATGCGGAAAATATACTAACGTACCCGGCAAATATAAGACTGTACCCGAGTTGATACCCGCCCAAAATCCGATGTCGTAAAACATTACGAAACAAAATTCTCTTTGAACAAAACCTGCCTCAACATGCTTTTTTGAGTATAAGTTTTGATAATATTGATGCTATTTTACAAAATATTGACAAAAGTATTAACACAATTAATTTGAAAAAAAATGAGCCGAAAAGACCAAATAACCGGCAGTTTTATTATTCCCGTGTACGTTTAAGTATATTTTCCGTACCCGGGGTACATTGTAGTATGCTTAAGAGTACCCGGGGTNGTTGATGCAGTTTTTTTAAAAGAGAAGTTTGTTTAAGATAAACAATATCGTTTTACCGTAATCGGAATCGCGTTTTACGACATCGGATTTTGGGCGGGAACACAACTCCGGTACAGTCTAATATCGACCGAGTACGTTTAAGTATATTTACCGTACATGTAAGTAGTACCCGAGCCGACAATGACCAATCGAGCGTAATTAACCATCGGATTAAAAATCATAGACACATTGCTTAACAGAAAAATGACTGATTTGTAAAGTGACTCTTGAATGTCTCCTTAATGGGGAGTCTACATATATAACTTCTTTGCCGTGTGGGTATCGTGTGTTATAGTAAACATATATGTCTAATGTGTCGTAATATTAATAAAATACCTATTGTATCAAAGCATAGTAGAGTAGGAGATATCAATATGTCATTTAATTAATACAAGTTAGAATTAAAAATGTATAAATCTGTAACAGCGCCCTATCGCAAAATACACGAAATGAACTATAGTGCATATAATTACAAAATAAGGACCACTTGCCACCTTATCGTCATGGTTTAAACAAATATCGTTTTTGTTTAAAAATTATACAAATGGAAGCGTAGCCTTAGACCTAAAAAAAAGAACTATTTGTTCAAGATTTGCTTGTAATAATTTATATAAATTATGTACGTAATTATAACGTAATCTGAACTCCGTTCTTGTGTTAATCAAACACATTTTTATATTATTAGACTCTAACAAAATAATATTCATGTTTGTCATAGTAAAGCATAACTTCGAGTACATAAATTTATTTGTGACCTGTGCTTTTGAAAAAAAAGTAACTAGGTGACACATAATCAAATCCGTCCTTTTTTGTCACGTTTCGAAATATAAATCAATTTTGGTAATATAGTTAATATCCATGAAATTCATACACGAAACATGCATTTTCATTATATCTAAGTAATACATGTACATAAAACTTATCTGTACATTATTCTCATCTCATGTTTAGGAAAAAACAGTAATATCTGTTTATAAAAGTAAAACAAAACGTCAAATGGGCCTACTTTATACGTAAAAGTGACCTTGCTCTACTGTGCTTTTTACTAACAAGTGTTTGCACACATGTTATGTTTGTGGGGTTATATATTGTAAAATACGTACTTATTTTCACATTATTTATATTTCGGAAGTTCTACATTCTTTTTCAGCCAGAATTATAATATTAATACAGCGAGGAGACTAACTCTTTGGCATGAATCGATCTTGGATTATATCGATTATACATTGGTATGTAGTCTCGTCCTATTTATGAATATGTACTATNAACAAACACTGATTAACAAAACTGGGTCTTCTCTTATCTGCATCAATACTAAACAGAAATAAAAATTGTATTAACTGGTTACTGTTTTTTTTTTAAACTATTTTTAACAAATAAGTTATCTTTTCTAAACGAATTTCAGAAACATATAACAATTAAGGCTTCATAAAGACCCTATAACCACACGCTACTGGTCCTATGGTCCCAAAGTCCTAAACAATGTATACCAGGACGTTGAAGAAAAAAGATTGACTTATTTGCCCATTAAGCTCAAGATCCGTCACAGTTAATGAACATTAAACGTTAACGTCCACCTGATCATATGTTATAACGTTTTAAATTCAATATAACAACTGTTTAAGAGTAGGACATATTTCCTATTGTCAAGTTTGAAATCATTAAAACATTGTAAAAAGTTCTGTATGTGAAGCAGAACAGATGCCATTAAGTATTGGTAAACTACAAAAAGCTACATTGCTTTGTAGAAATGATTAGTTTTCTTGCCATACAACGAAAAAAATTATCCTGTCTTGAGCATAGCTGATATTTTTTTTTGCTGGAAAACCCTTTAGGTGATCCGAAAATGGTTGTACGGAAAATGCTGTGCACAATGTTTAATTGTTATTAATCGTGGTATAATGCAAAATTATTAACCAGCGACTCATTAGTCTTCGACAATAGTCGACAGGGTGTCCTTTGATTTCAGTTATTTTCGGAAGCTGGCATAACATTCCGTTAATAATCATCTGAAATGTACTTTCTTTTTTATAAGATTATTAATTCAAGTTATTCAAATTATTTTTCCAGCCATTTAGATGATTGTCGAATAAGGTTATTGGACTGGGATTTCAGCCCACAATAAGTAGGCATCATCATTACGTTATGATATCGATTACAGTTATAGCTTTAAAAGACATTAATAGTTCGTCAGGACCGGCTTCTGAGATTTTTCACATTTTGCTGTCAAAACTTCTGTTGATTTAAACAATTATACGGTTAAAAATTGTAAATACACATCAAGTGCTATCTTGGAAATGACTTCATCGAGAAATTAATTATATGGTGACCTGTCGTTAGCCTATTGAATTCAACATTATTGGTAACGCTTAAATACGAAGACTCACTGGAATCCAAGAAAAGATAAATAACCGTTTTTGCGTCGAACAAAGTTGGGTGCGAATGCGAAACTTATAGTACATTTTTTTACTCTTCAAAAAATNCCCTAGCTACGGGTATGAAATGTTGGTGAAATTGCAGAAACTGTAGGAAATTATTTTAAACCGGTTTATTTTAATTCGATTGCAACGAATGCCGAAGACCTTTTCGGAAACTTTCGAGTTCCTTTTCTTGAATAAAACCAGTAAATAACAACTAACGTGGTTGTATTTTCGTCTTGCCTTCTACTGCGAATTTATAACTGTTGGAATTATATTACCATAACAATGGACATATACACGACATAAATAATAATGAATTGTTGTGCAATTTCACTGATAATTTACAAGAAATGTCTTTTAAAAAGACATTCAGCGTTGAAAGTAATACGTACATGGTATCCACTAAGTACCGTTAGTTTATAAGGAGCAGCATGTACCCTTCTCGTTCTGGACAAGATGACGGCCATTTTGAGTCACGCGTATTTCGGGTACGATTACCCTTGTAGCAATGTATTTTAGGCGTCATGGTTGATAACAACTCAATCTAGTTCAGGGCGAAACGTTTTTGTTGTGAAGCTTTCGTCATATTGGTCATGCTTACCCTATAGTATTTCGATCGAATTGTGTCTCCTTTTTAATTAACAGTTTACTCTGTAGCCGTTACACTCCACGTGTATCACGTTTTTATTAACAGCTGACACGTGCTTATTTTATATCAAGAGTCATTGTATATGGCAATCGTAATGAAAATTAATCCACGGCGAAATTTATAAATATTCAAATCAAATTTATATTTGAAAGATTTTGAAATCGAAATGACAACTTAATTCTAATATTCTGCGCTCGGCATTGTGCATACTTAGTGTTTATGGGAAAGTTAAACAACGACACGTTTGTTCATTGTTGATAGGACAATCAGCTTATGTCGCATTGTGTCCACAGGTGTCGCCCCTTTTGTGATTTTGATCTTTTCCAAAGCACTACTTTAAAAAAGATGACCCAACGGGAAGCGCTATTCCGTTAAGTTAGTTGACAATAAATTAATACAATTCGTTATTGATAAACATTTAATTTAAGATTAATGAACCACATTTAAAATAATAAACACGAATATTTTGACGATTTCGAAATATTTCATTCTTCGGACTTTATGTTAGTGTATGAACATTTTCAAAAAGATTGAGTGTGTTATACAGTATAAATAAAAACGTGGCAGTGGCGTCACACCTCTATAAATAGCATGCTATTATCGTGCCAGTTTGGAGAGAAATAATACATACAGTAATTCGCCATCTGTTTGCTACGGAATACCGTAAGGGCCATCGTGGTTACACATTAAAATCCAGAGGGCGACAATGCGAGAGCGCGAGAATACGATGCCGACAGTGCGACAACACGATGGCGACAGTGCAATAGTACGATGGCGACAATGCGATAGTACGATGGCGACAATGCGAGAGTGCGAGAATACGATGACGAGAGTGCGAGAATACGATGACGAGAGCACGAGAATACGATGACGACAGTGCGACAATACGATGACGACAGTGCGACAATACGATGGCGACAGTACGATATGACTATCGCATTGTCGCCATCGTACTATCGCATTGTCGCCATCGTACTATCGCGTTGTCGCATGGTCGCCATCGTACTATCGCGTTATCGTACTGTCGTCATCGTTTTATCGCATTGTGGTCATCGTACTATCGCACTGTCGCCATCGTATTCTCGCACTCTCGTCATCGTATTCTCGCACTCTCGCATTGTCGCCCGCTGGATTTTAATGTGTAACCACGATGGCCGTAACGGTATTCCGTAGTTTACAGATCCTGGTGCTTGTTCTGCAATTTGCAGTGGAGAATATCCACGCGTTGAACGGTTCCATATACCTATTGGCAGCCGCTATCTACACGGTAGATCCAATCGTCATCATTCTGTTGCGCAAGAAAAACTTTGAACGCCTGCGAAAACGTTTGTGTATGGTTTGTGTGCAAAATACTAACGCTGTACAACCATAGTTGCGCTATAAAAAACATTAAGTTTCAATTATAGCATGAACTATAGGAATGTTGAAACTGTAGAAACATTATCTTAATTAAAATTTACATTTTTAATAGGGTGCCAATCCCTTCGATATCCCATCGTTTTGTGTTAGATATTGTTCAAATTTGTATTTGTTAAATGTATGCTTTTCAAATGAAATATTCATATGTAGTTAATGTTGTACTGTGGTTTATATGTAAATACATGCATGTACGTCATTATTAAAATAATACTATATTTTGGCGAGAAAACGGACTTAAAGATTGGTTTACAAAACATCTAAAAAAGCAGACCAAAGTCTCAATACATTTGTATATTGTTTTATCATGCATACTTGGGTTAAACAAAGTACTGCTCTGTTCTGATTTTTATCAAAAGCAATTGCAAAATAATAATTGGTAGATTATGTCAGTATTTAATTGCTAAAATTATTTTGCAAAATGGACAATTTAATGTTATGTCGTATTTTATCATGTACTAGACATAATGTAGTTAACACTTTTAGTAAACATCATATGATGAAAATAATACAAGCTACAGCGAAAATTATATAAAGTTGATATTTATACGACATGTAAACATCATTAATTGTTTAATATGTGCAATCTTATAGAAAAAAATGTTCAGAGGACAGTTTCAAAGTTTGTGGGTGAGCAAAAAAATATTTCGAAATGCACTTATTTAACATTGTGCCCACATGTGTCGTTTCTCAGCCAATCTGCGTGCTTATGCGCTGTGCATGATGGGAAACACTATTATAAAAAAAAATGTTCAGAGCACAGTTTCAAAGTTTGTGGGTGAGCAAAAAATTATTTCGAAATGCACTTATTTAACATTGTGCCCACATGTGTCGTTTCTCAGCCAATCTGCGTGCTTATGACTTAGTATCTCGAGGCCACGACTTACTAACTCGTGGCCATAGTCAGTAAGTCGTGGCCTCGAGATACTAAGTCGAGGCCACGAGATAGAAAAAAGAGGAGTGCAATTTGAAAAAAAAGAGGAGTGAATGTCACCTCTATGCCAAAAAAATTTGATTGGCTGACTAACTCGTGGCCACGAGTTAGCCAAGTCGGGACCTCGAGATAGCTAAAATTCTCTCCTCTTTTGTTTAATGCACCCTGCCTTTATTTACTGCACCGCTCTTTTCTTTTAATTGCGCTCCTCTTTTATTTAGTTTTGCACTCCTCTTTTTTTCTATCTCGTGGCCACGACAAAGCTAACTCGTGGCCACGAGTTAGTAAGTCGTGGCCTCGAGATACTAAGTCGAGGCCACGAGATAGAAAAAAGAAGAGTGCAATTTAAAAAAAAAAGGGAGTGAATCATCATTCAATGTCACCTCTATGCCACCGTACGTACGCCTTCGAATGAAATTAGCTTTGAATTGTCTGTTTCGTCTGCTCAAGAGATGAAGTCTGGATAACAACTTTTCCGCACGGCCTTCAAGCCGCCGTGTGCACACACAAATGCACACGGCCGCTTCAGTGCCGTGTGAACCTTTTCGCGCAAAATCCAAACATGGCAAGGTCCGTGTGCAAAGAAAGAAACGATATAAAATCGCCGCTTGCACTGGTCAAACCTAACATTGACTTTCATCTCTCAACACTAATTAAAAAATCCGAAATNAAAACTAAGTATGTTTTACAGCTACTTGACGCACGCGCGGTGAGTAAATGTTTGTAAATGTTTCACCGTAACACATCAAGATCAAGATCAAGATCCAGTTAACAGGCACTTTTTGGGCCTTTTCAGGAAGACTGCCAATAAGGGTTATTCGCACTATTTTCAATAATTCAGCAATGACGACCGGTGCGAATTACGAAAATAATGGTTTAATGTACAATAAATACCTTCTGAACACTGCCATCTAACATCACGCACCATCGCACATGTTTTGGCACAAGATCCGCTTCAGAAAAATTCCGGGAAAAAAATAGAAAACACTACCGAAGTACTGGGTGCAACTGAGTAAAGCCCATGTTAAAACGGTCTCGTGCTCATGAAAATTTGATAAACTGTGCAAATAAATAAAATAAGTAAAACAAAAAAATGACGACCCACAAACTCAATCATAGGAGAAATTAATGTTCCACTCCTTTTATAACTCCTTGGGAGGTGTAATGACTACACCTTGAGAGGTTTAAAGTCCAGGCTTTGATGGTGTAAAGACTAGGGTTGTAACGTCTGGGAGGTGTAACGACTTGATAGGCTTTTATAACTGAGCGCGAACTTTAAGTTTATAATGATTAAATCTGGGATCACCGCCTTGAAAACGCCAATTCATGTTTTGGTCAAAACCGTGTTGAGGGCTAACCAAACCTCACACTTACCCCAAAAATAATCACCAACCAATCTCTCGTCTTAAACGATTTCAATAAAATGTTCCTATGCGAACAGATACTATCAAGTTTGCAAGGTATCTACAAAATGTGTTTAACAAAGTAGATACAAAAAAGATTGTAAATATGGTTCACCCACACACCAAAAAAGCTCAATTGATTACAGCCTCTTGAGACATAAATTTGACATACATTTAATAATTTCATTATTTTGTGCGCCTGTGACCAAGTAAAAATATTTGTTTAATGTATGTTTGAAGTAAATTTACCTGCATTATGTACATGATAATGACTGCATATATTATTATTTTTTAAAGATACCGTTTGTTTAATTATATTTCCTGTTTCGCCTAAGAAAATGCGATACTGTTGAAATTCAAATTTCCATGTAGGCTGATAACACATTGACCAAAATATCCTGCGAGATATAACGTACGTACCGGTATTGCATTTAATGAGGGTGCATGATTGCATTGCTGGAACACTGGCTTACGTGTGCCTCGATCGTTACTTTAACATATTTAAATATAATTATAAAAACAATGTTAATATATATATACTTTTATTCCTCCATATACAAGAGACGAAGATCAAAACACAATATAACTATATATGAACAATGGTTCAGGTAAATACAAACATAAACGATATATATGGATGTTAATCAACATCAGCAAAAAAGAAAGAAACTTTATAAACATTATTATTTAGTAAAAATATGTTTTGTTACATAGAAGAGTCTCCAAGTTGTCCCATAAACACGGCCTCTGAGTATGAACAATCTGAAGCTGATAATATCCAGAGATCTACGTCTCTGGAATATCCATAATATTAAGGGACTCACACAAACTATATTGATTTCAAGAGTTCCTAGTGAAACATGTATTTGCTTACCTTTCTGTATGATATATACACGATTGATGCTGAGAGTTACATTTCGCTTTACATTGATGCAAAATGCAGTGCTTCACACATATAATTTTCAACCGATGCGGAGAGAAAAACTAAAAATTGTGAAATGTGCATATTTGTGTTCTTATTAACAATACGTGAGGCCATTTAATTATAAATGTATTACTTGCGTTTACCAGTTTTATTCATTAAAATCCTTGAACAAGTAAGACTGATGTTATAATTAAATTACTGCATGTTATGTGTAATTTTTAGTTTAATTGAATCCAGTATGATCTAGACCTGAGTAAAATCCGGATTCTTAAATAGTATTATACACATCCTGCTTTTGGTAGGCTTTGCAAGGGGCCGTTCATAAAGTATGTCACGCTAGTTTTGACCATTTTTACCCCTCCCTTCCTGTCACAAACTGTCACAAAATATTGGACCCCCCCCCGCCTTAATTACGTCACAGACTCACACCTTCGAACATTTGTTTTAATTAAAACCTATTTCAAATTTAATCTAAAACACACTTTACTAATAAACCGAATTAAAAAAAAATACTTAAAAGAACTTTCACATTATTAAAATGACTGTAATACTAGAATAGTTAATTGTCAACAGTTGCCACAGTTTTTCATTGAATAACATGTTTAATTAAAAAATGTTCACTGTGGACATCATCCATCCATGGTGAAGTGAAGTGTTCATCCATAGTTACAACTGGCATCAATCTTTCCCCATCATCGTTTCCTGGAAGTATAGTTGCAGATAGATCAACTTCATCCTCATCTAGCCACTCAACATCCTATGAACGTGCATGTTCTCCTCTGGCAATAACTGCCATGAGTTCTCTTTGCCTTCTAGCAGCGATTCTCAAAGGACGGATGCGTTTTATCTGAGTTGATTCTGGAACAGTTTGGGTTGGCACATTCTCCCGAGCCCAAGCTCTGTGATGTCTTGCATGTTTCTTCAGCATTGTTTGTGAGGCAAAGTATAAGTGACATACTTTGCAAATTCGATCAAGTAAGCATGTCTGAAAAGATGGACAATAAAGATCATATGGTTGTACTTTGAAAACTCCTGATGATCTTGGCATAATGTCATTAAATTTAAGATTTTATACCGGAAACAATGAAGGAAATTTATGATAATCTGCATCTCCTCTTTCTGAAGCTTTGAGTCCACCAGTTGTTTGGTTGATTGGGATTGAAGGAGGAAAGAATCTCGAAGCTAATACGTTGAAATATGAACTTCGTACGTTGTCGCAACATTTTATGTCCTGACATTTAACAATTTGAGTGAAATATTTGTTGGTGCGAACACGATTGTCAACCCATTCCTGACCCTTCGATATCAGTCCTGCTGAATCTAATTCAGATTTATCAGGGTCGATATATTCTGCAACTGTTGGAAATTGGGCAACAGTCACTTGTGACCAGATTTCAGCCAAAGTTTCACCTGCAAACTTTAAGTTTTTTTTTTCCATATCCTCATTGATTGTTCTGCCCTATTTAGACATAAAACTAATTAAACTGTTTCACAATTTTTGTGAAAATTATTTTTAAAGCTATTAAATTATACTAAAGAAATAATAAATAAATTAGAAAAATAAAATAATGTGTGACATCACACATGGCCTGACTCCCTCCCCCATGTCACAAACTGTCACACTTTCTTACACACCCTCCCCCACTTGGAGCGTGACATACTTTATGAACGGCCCCCTTGTCAATCTGGTAAATGAATACATTCATTAAAATATATTTTTTACACAATTATTTGCATTTGATGTAACTATGTCTTGATTTCTATTAAATTAAATATCTACTTCACATTATTTACTTCTAGTATTTGTTATATATTATATAATATTTAATGTATTATATTCAAAATATGTAGGCGTTTTCCGTTTGAGAATCAACTGCTAGAGCCGACGGGGTCAAGAAACTACTTGAAAACCTGAACCCACACAAGGCCTCCGGCGCAGACAATGTCCCAACGCGCTTCCTTAAGGAGTATGCAACAGAAATTACCCCAGCACTTACAATAGTCTTTAATGCCTCATTTGAACAGGGTGAAGTTCCATCAGACTGGAAGACGGCTTACGTTTCACCTGTGTTCAAGAAAGGAGACCGTAGTAGCCCAGCCAACTACAGGCCTATTTCTTTGACTTCTGTATGCTGTAAGACCCTTGAACATGTGCTAAACAGCCAAATCATGAAACACCTGGACACCCATCACATCCTTTCAGACCAGCAACATGGATTCAGGAAAAAAAGATCAACAGAGAGCCAACTAATCCTTGCACTCCAGGACCTGGCCTCGGCTCTTGACGAAGGCGAACAAGTCGATGCAATTCTTCTCGACTTAAGCAAGGCGTTCGACGTCGTTCCTCATCAACGCTTGCTTGCAAAGGCCAACTTCTACGGAATCCGAGGAGCCACACTGCACTGGATCCAAAGTTTCCTTTCAAATCGCTCACAGCAGGTTGTAGTCGAGGGTCAGTCCTCCTCCTCTGCTCCAGTCACTTCAGGAGTTCCCCAGGGATCCGTCCTCGGCCCGCTGTTGTTCCTCCTATACATAAATGACCTCCCCTGAATGTGTCTTCCACCAACCGACTATTTGCTGATGACTCTCTGGTTTACCGCAATATCCGCTCAGAGACGGATTCTCTTCTATTACAAGAAGATCTTGACCACTATAGGAGTGGGAGAAGAAGTGGATGATGTCCTTCAACCCAAGCAAATGTGAGGTGATAAGAATAACTCACAAGAGAAACCCAATCAAGCATACCTACCAAATTCATGGGCAGGACCTGCGCGAAGTCAAGGGCGGTAAATACTTCGGTGTTACTCTAACACACAACCTATCTTGGAACTGCCATGTTGATGACACCGTGAAAAAGGCAAACAGCAGCCTAGCATTCCTGAGGAGAAATCTGGCAAGCTGCCCACAAGAGATCAAGGCACAGTCATACAAGACGCTTGTCAGACCAATCCTGGAATACGCCAGTCCTGTCTGGGATCCATACACCGAGACAAACATCACCCAGATTGAGGCAGTTCAAAGACGTGCAGCCCATTTGTGAAGGGTGATTACAGGCGAACAAGTAGTACCAGCAACATGATTAGCCAGCTTGGATGGAGTACGCTACAACATCGCCGGAAAAACTCGAAAATGATTATGGTCTACCGAATAACCAATGATTTAATCGACATCCCACAAGTAACATTCTTCCATCATCTGACTCTTGGTGGACATGGCAGAACAGATGTACTCAAGTACTCCTTCTTCCCCTCAGCGATTAAACTGTGGAACCAGCTACCGTTGCAGCAGACCACAGCAGTAAGCCTGGAGGCCTTCAAGAGGGGTCTTGCAGGCACACCATAGACCAAGAAAGAGCTGTTTTTATTTGTTTTTAATCCGCACTTTACACTCCGCAAAACGCCTTTGTATATACACCCCTGTACGAAAATGCCCCAAGAGAGGGATTACTGTGCAGTATTGGAAGAAGAAGAAGTAATAGTGGAAATAAATTAATGAACTGGCTTGTTGTGTACCGGTATTCGTTGTATATATTCCACATAAAACATGTTCAAATGGGACCATTTAACCCGAAATTTGCCGTTTTAACCTCATTCGACAAATAATGGGTCGTTTTAAACAGTTCTGGGAATGTTTAAACTCGGGCCGTTTACACTTGCTGTCGTTTTGTCTGTAATCATTAGTACTTGATGTTGTGTAACCTTCAAAAAAATGTCGAAGATTGCCTCCCTTTTTATCCAATTTGCTACTCTATCATTTGTCAGTTGCACATGAAAATAAGGTTTTAAAATAATGGCTGAGTGGTATAAAAAGAAAATTAAGGGGGTCATATTGGACATAACAGGGGTTCTTAAAGATAGCGGGCCCGGTGGCGGATTCGCCATTGATGGATCCATTGAAGCTNAAAAAAAAAATTTTTTAAGGGCAGGGGGGCCCTAGGAAGGGCAGGGCGGAGGTTCGGGAGGGCAGGGCGGAGGTTCGGGAGGGCAGGGCGGGGCGCCCTTCAATTTAGGCCTTGCTGGAGCACTGCTATAGTATGTCTACCAAGTTTGTTCAAATCATGCATCGGGGATCAAAACTTGTCCCATTCTATTTATTTGTTTGTTTTTATGTTTATAGTAAAAACTTTAATTTGTTCTAAACTGACTAAGACCATATCAAATATGTGTCATACAGAGCAAAAACAACTACATACACAGTCACTAACTTCAAAAACTCTCCACATAACAGGTTAGTTTCTACATGTAGCAGGTGAGCTACCTATATGGCTTTTATGCCCTCTTATTTTTCAGTAATATTGTGCTTTGTTCAACGATCCTATTCATTAACTTTAATACTCTGATATACAGAGATGCATTGGTTTTAAGCAGAATATAAAGAGTTTCTTCCGTACTTCCGGTGTACCGGTATTGACGATGTGTGTGTTTCAATACATTAAACGGACCTTTTCACGTTTTGGACATGTCGATATAACTAAACGAGTTATCTTCTAATCATAGTAACGATCTGACTTTATGGACATTTCATTGCGAGTTTGGTCAATACAACTATAACAACTTTGCAAGTCGGATAAACCCTCGTCAACATAATATTGGTGAGATTACCTAGATTATGTCGACCAAATATTTTTTTCGGGAAAAGCTTGATTTTCAACATTTACGTCGAGACTTTAACTTAATGTCGTTACATGGCGAGTAAAATTAAGTGAGAAAAACCTACCAAACTATGACGACATACCATGTTATTTCACAGTAAGTCGATNGAATAACTACAAAACATCAACTAATACCAAACACATGCTTCTTACTTTCAGTTGACTGTTTCCGTCTTGACTCTGCCCAACAGCCCCGCTGCCTGTCTCTTTATCACCGGCTCCACTGGCACCTGACCCATGTATATCCTCATCCTCCTCGTTTGCACCTTCCAATACTTCAAAGGAGTCAATATCCTCATATTCTACATCGTCGTCTACATGTAATGTCGTCTCAATGGCAACTTCTTTATCATGTTTATCAACAAACACGGACTCATCTTCATCATCTTCCTCCTCTTCTTGACTGAACACACGATCCTTGTCAATTGTATCAAACTTGTCCGCATCGTATAATTGAGAGTCGATCGTCACTGCTTCAGCAGTATCACTACCATCAGACGACGAAAACGGAGCGTGCGTTCTTTGTTCCTTAAGCGCTTTTATGTCATTTAATCTATGCGCATGTGTATGCGTGGTCGGCGAGCCCTGCTGGGGGTCCATGTAGGAACCGGAAGTTCCGCTCACCGCATTCAGCGGCCCGGCGTCCATGGCGGTCCAAGCTTTATAACTGACGACCGCGGCCGCCACCGACACGGCGCTCGCGAGCACGCTGACGACCACACAGGCGGCGATCAAGATGACCCACTTTCTATGAAGACTGCTTGTGTCAGCCTCGAACAAATCGTTATTAGACTTCATTGATGTAGTACGAATCTCCAGTAATTTACCGTATTCAGCCATGCTTAATTATCTTATCAAATACCTTAAACGTGTATGCATGTAGACTTTGACGTACCCACGATTGAGCAGATGAAGGTCGAAATTAGATATCTTCTTTACAACGACAGTTATCTACATCTACATCATACGTCGGCGCAATCACACTTGATTATTACGCGACGGGTGGTGCTAGGTCAAGAGAAAGATATGAAATGATAGGATAGATAGAAGAGATTTGATAGTTAAAAGTATAGAGATAGTAAAAAGTTTTGCCAGCTTCGTTTTCTCCTCTTCAACCCAGACCTCTCCGGTTACGGTGGCCGCGACCGACACATCAATGGGAATCACTAGGGGTTACTTGAAGCTGGGCACCTAACAGTGATTAGAAGGTGAGTGAGGAAAGCCCCTGCTTGAAGGATACCAATTCAGGGGCCTCTGCGACTGACGCATGGAGGTGGTTCCAAACGGATATGGTTCGTGGAAAGAATGAGTTCTTATAAACGAGTTATATAATAACAATTTAACGTGTTAAGTAATGATACTTGTACTTGTTGAATCTGTAGATTCCAGTGTGAGAAATGGTCATTCGGAATACGGTGTAGTTATTCTTGAATGCTCTGAGCTTTTTTGAGTACGTACGTACAGCTCAGAGTTATTCCTCTTAACCACCGTTTTTCGTCTAAAAAATTTATGTCTCACGTATGTCTATAAAATCAAGTTCATCAACCTAATTCATTGTTACAAACACAATACCTGTTACAATCGACATTAATATGCGTGTATTTTGTTGAGAAATGCTCAAAACAGAGCAAAGCAAAAGAAAAGGTTACACTGCACAAATTGTTTTCACCGTAGTATCTGACGATCTGGTCTTATGAAAGCAGGTGAAATTGTATAACAGTGTAGTTTGAATTAGGACACATTCTTATGACTGTATTCTCGCTGCGATCGGATAAGTTGCATGTTCCATTAGTAAGTTGAATAATATCGGGCGTATCTTTGCATTTTAAACAAGTTGTTATTAAAATAAAGGTACAATGTGGTCTTGGTGTATCTTTTACTGTTTTACTAAGTTAATGAGATGTATGAGGGTTGAAATGCTGTGAAACACTTTCTGCATTAATTAACACATTTAACATTTATAGTAGTTTGTAGTATAGTGATTTCAACGTTTCTATGTCAATAATATGTAGATTTAGGCACATCTGTAGCGGGCACGTGTTATCGCTATTTGTTTTACTGATAACAATCAGAAGAACAAATGCATAGCCGTACAGAANTGCTTCTTAATTGATATTACATGAGTATAAATTGGCACTTTTAAATAAAATTATAATGCAATGACATTTATTATTCATGAAATTATTAAATTCACTTTTGGTAGCAATTTTTGAAATCCACATTTTTTGTTAATGATTCGAATAATATTATAAGATAATATAACTTGTAAATAATGTATAAATCATTCATGCTTCGACCAAAGACTTATTCAAGAATTGAATCCTAAACGAGTTTTCCAGGGAAGGAAGTGTTAAGATCGTGGTGGCGACTGTGGCATATGGGTTGGGGGTAAGTTACTGAACAATTAATACTCAGTGTGACCAACTACTCGAGCTTTCTGTAAATAGATTGACGAAATGTGTTTGTTTGATCTAGATATTACGGCATCCAGAGCGAATGGGGTCCTCTGGAGATGTGGTACATTGAATACATGAACCTTGTTGATAATCGAAGTTTCTTCATTTATCGAATTAATTTTAAAGTTATTTATTCATTCATTGAGTACAGAGCGATTAATTTATGGCGTACAGGGCAATGCGTATGTATTCATTGATTAACTTATTTAAGTATGTGTCGATAACGTGGTCATTATGTTCCATGTTGAAAATACAAATCTTACATCTGGTCCTTTACAGATTGACATTCTGGATGTTCGTCTAGTCGTCCACTGGGGTGCACCACGAAGTCATCTGTCGTACTGGCAGGAGGTGGGAAGGGCAGGCCGGGATGGGCACCCGTCCCTTGCAGTTGTCTATCAGTATGGTCGTTCGTTAGTGGGAGACAGTGGAGTGAGAGAGGCGTTTATGAGTGTTGAGTGCTTGAGGCTGTCTTTATAAAATACTTTGTTGACTGAAGAGATGGATGAAAGTGTGTTATGCGTTACGGAAGGTTGCGTTTTAAAGAATTGTTCTGTATGTGAGTGTGATCTTTGTCAGTGTTGTTCGAGGTGCTGTGCAAAATGCGGGTGTGTTGGTGTGATAGGTGTTTTGGAGAGATTTTTCATTTGGTTATTGTCACTGATGAGAATGTAATGATAAACAGACTAGAATAACAAGCAAAGAATATATATATATATACTGGCATTTCCCCTGGAATTTGGTCAGGCACAGCGGCAGGCGGTTGGTGTCAATTTCTTTATATACGTTATAAATGTTATAAATCAAAATCCACACTTCTTTGGCGCTACTAAAACACAACATTTTCTTTTAATATTTATTTATTTGTCCTCAACTCATTTCATTCAAGTCATATATTATAATATTAAATAACAATCAAAATAACAGAAAGCAAAAAAATGATTGAAAAACATTCTGTGACCCATGGAAAATCTTGCTTCCAACTACTGGTCGTTTATTGCATTGTATTCTGTCATGCACAAAGACTAAAGAAAAATATGTTGCAGGTATAAAGCGAATTCCGTAAATATGAAAGAAACTATTGGATCTGAATATATTAAATGTTGGTACTGTTGAGTTATAGTCGCCTTTGAGAAAATAGTGTGAACAAATTTTAAGTGGGCGGGAGCAATCAAATGAGACGTTTGATTCCAATTAATTGTATTTATAACTTAAATTACGCACAACCGCAACACACATCAGTAACGGTTTATTTTTGAAGCAAGTTCTTTATATATTTTTTTTATTTTCTGAAATAGTCGTTAACAATTAAAATAAAACAAACAAACAATTTGAGCATATCTTTAATTGCTCTTACTCCACATGTACCGGTAATAATAGATCATTATGGACCATTATTAGGGGACAAACACAATAATCGATCCCCATGAACGATTAATGGGTCGTTCATGGGGATCAATTATTGTGTTTGTCCCCTAATAATGGTAAATAATGGTGTTATATTAAGCCCCTTATATATATATGAATATATGGTGTTCGAATATATATATGAATACATGTTACACTTCACTGAATGGGTGGTTTTATATGAATCATTGTTCTTAAATCATGCTCCAGTGTTTTACTTTATGTTATAATGTATAATAATGTCTCAGAATTCAATGAATTACACTCAATATCAATATTACAGTGATAAGTCTTATTTTACTAAGAAGCGAATTCTTAATTTATGTCTAACCTTATTAAAGTATCTGATGAATAAGTCATTTTAATTGAAAGTCATACAACTTATGTTACTTATCAGTCATTTCTTTTTGTAATTTCTATCAATTCCTAGTTTTCATAATGAAGATCCATGCATTACACTTTTGTTATTTTCTATTTTGTATATGGCTGAAAAGCAATTGTATGCCTTAGAGCTAATAAATGTTGCTGCTGTAGATGTTGTTGTCTTATAATTCACTTATTGCTGATCTAAGGGTCGTTGTTCCTTTTGTTTCTTCAAAAGTCTGTTGTCTGACCGCTTTTCATATACAATTAACATAAGTATTAATTAAAAGTTGAACAAATTGTATAGAAAATTTCTGTCCATTTAAAACAAATGTTTAATATTTGAAAATAAACTTTCTTAAAAACATTAATTTTATGTTTGGAGAAAAGCATAGGTTTATTGGTACATGTTGTTGTAAACACACCGCGTGCTTTAAGTTCCTTGAATTTTTCTTTGGGTTAATAAATCAATATTGTTCCATATGCAAACAAGTTGACATTTGCATTTACGGTTGACGTGTTTGAAACTTGGATTAAAATCTTTCTTCTGCGAGCACACCATATCATGTAAGTTATTTTAATTTGCGCATTATGGATATATTGACGATCTTTTTGTGTTAATTCATGCCAGAAAATAGTGTATGTTGCTAATTTTACCAATAAAATAGGGCCGGAATCCAGGCGGTAAAATTTCCATTGTAAATTGTGTAATCAATTGCAACTCCCAGCGACCCGGAGGGTCAATATAGCTGGGAGTTGGATTATTGCAACTAGTGTCATGCATCGATAATGTGACCCGTTTGATTGACCCTGACAAAAACTATATGTAATTACAGACAAGGGTAATATATTCTGCCTTCACTTAGGGCTAGTTTCGTAGTGTTTGTTTTTATACACAGAAAAATGTGTAATTTGTAGTATTATGACTAAATATTACTCCATACTGAAGGTTAAACATCAAGCTACCAAAAAAGAACCATGATAATTTTGATGCATCAACACTCACTCATAGGGACCCAACACAGTGTTGGGATTTCCTAAAAAAAAATAAAAAAATAATATATATGATATATAATATATAGACAAGGGGTTGAACATGCCAAATAGGCAGAATGTCACACATTCAACAAAAGTGCAAATTACAAAGTCATTATCGTTTAAAATTTATAAACCTATATATACAATTGTAGGTTAATATCATCTGCAAACATTGGCCATAACAAAATTGGCCTCATTTCAACCGTTTAAGAATAACAGACTGGAACATCGAACCAAATCGACAGTTTTCACTAGGTCTGACAAATCCCTGCACTCCGATCTAACCCATAACTCTTCGTGTAAATGTATACTTACAAACAATACTATCACAATTTATCGCTTTACATTGATGAAAAAGAGTTAAATAAACAACTTCAAAATACCAATACAAATGAATTTTGAAACCCTAATACATAAATCTGACATACATGTATAACGATGTGAAATAACAATTTTTGCGAGTTTTTCTATTTGTTTGCAAATAAAAGTTTACAAACATTAATGTTTATCCTTGTGAGGTCAAATATGAGGTACCGGTAATGAATCATAAGAAGCTTCTTTTTGTGTGCTAGATTTTTATTTTAAAAATGTGTTTCTTTATTAGATTTTTTTCCATATGTAACAACACGGCAAGCTTAGAAAGGATAATTAAACGTTGTATTTGTAAACAAGCAACTGAATCAATGGTTATAATGTGAAAATACTGAGCTCAGGCCAGGGATTGAACCCACGACCTCCAGAGTGGAAGTCAGACACTTAAACCACGTCGCTAAAGAGCTAGCCCAATAGCATGGCTGTTGGAATACAAAGACAACAGCAAGGCTGTTGGAAGTGCCCTTATTTCACTACACTCCTCCCCCTTTTAATGTTTCAAGGCCCAGACACGCCCGCTACAGCATGTCTTGCATCCGCATGGCCCTCCCAGAAACCATTAAACAGCTCAGACCCATTCCTGCATTCACAGTTCTTTTTTGCCATGTCGCCATTAATGTGAAAATACTGAGCTCAGGCTGGGGATTGAACCCACGACCTCCAGAGTGGTAGTCAGACACTTTAACCACGTCGCTTAAGAGCTAGCCCAACAGTGAGGCTGTTGGAAGAGACCTTATTTCACTACAGTTATGTTATCTGACTGAGTGTGAAGTTTGTTTGGTTTGGAAGACATGATATACAGTCTTCAAAATTAGCTTTGAAAAGTTACATGCCAGTCGGGCCAGTTTCTTAAGAATTTTTACATGCCCAACATACTTTTTACATGCCCGAACATTTTATATATGACATTTGTTGACATTGACGAAAACAGAAGCGTATTACTTGATTTAAATAATCGATTCAAAAAGCATCTACTCGATTAATTTCTAAAAAAAATGTCCATAAGTACCAATTGTGACTGAAATGCATCGGTCAAAAACAATAACGATGACGTGCACAAGCAGGTGCGTGTTGTTAAACAAATCAAATTTCATTGTTTTACAACTTCTGGCAAGGTGTTTGTTTGCAAAATTGCAAAATAGATTTGCAAATATCAAGAACAACTTACAATTTTTTATAAACTATCAATTGGCTTCAATAATTTACATGCCTGGCGGGCGACAAACGTGAATTTATGTACGTGCCCGGCAGTAATTTTACTCGCCACGGGCAATTGGGCGTGTGCTCATTTCGAAGACTGCATATATACTGATACTTTTTACCTGATTTATTATCATCTTTGGAGCTAAATTGACTTTTTATACTGAATGAAAAAAAAAAATCAAAACAAGTGAGATGTTTAATTGATAGTTGTATGCAATAACAACAAAATAAAGGACAAATAATTTACATAATTTTGATATTTCCTTAGTAACAGGCCAATTCTAGGAAGGCACCCTAGAAACCAATTTCTTTCAACAAGTGTTGATTTTTTTGGTTGATTAAACATTTTAATAATGGGTTTAGATAAATTGTGTATGAAGCAAAATATAAAGTAAAATGTTTTGCTTTTGTACATGTGTGATATATGTGAACAACTGTATTTTTACAGGTTGAAAGCGTCAGGATTGATGGTTCGTTTTTGTACCAATGAGACCACAATTACAAGAAAAACCCTGGTCAAAGATTTGACTAATTTTGGCTTTGATGTATCGGAAAGTGAACTGTTTTCCCCCGTCCCAGCAATGTGTTCCTTACTAACAAGTCGTGGTCTCCGTCCACATCTGTTAGTATCCCCAGGTCAGTTCAGTCAAATAAAAGTTTGTTTGAGCCTCGCTCCGCGAAAAAGGGACTAAAGACATGTGCTTAAAGTGTCAACTTATCAGTGACAACAATTTCCGCTTTCATAGAATTTTTTCGTTCAAAGGAAGTTTCTTCTCAGCAGAAATCCAGATTAGGCAGAAAGTCTCGTCTCTGATTAGCCTTTGCACACTGCACAGCTAATCTGGTATGACACTTTACGCACATGCATTAAGTCCAGAGCGAGGCTCAAGTTTAATTGTTTTCATAAAAAATAATACTATTATCATGTACTAGTTTTAAGTGGTTTAGTGTCATATTTTGGAATCAGAAAGACTATTTTACATCCCATGAATACATATACAAGCACATGGAACTGGATTTTGCAATCTTTAAGATTATAACATGTTGCTTTTCAACAATTGTGCTCTCAAAATGAACTTCCAGCAAACTAGTGTATTTAAAAGAGAAATCCATGAAATTTCCTACCTCAACTACCCCACATTAATGATTTTATGTAAAAATGTATAAAATTGATCTGTGCAACAAATGAACATACTATAAGTATAACGTGTTTACTTTAATAATACATTCACCAGGATGTATGTGTCGCGTTTTGAGAAAACTGGGCATAATGCTTGTGCGTAAATTGTCATCCCAGATTAGCCTGTGCAGTCCGCACAGGCTAATCAGGGACGACACTTTCCGCCTAAACTGGATTTTCGCTGAGAAGAAACATCATTTAAACGAAAAATTCCATAAAAGCGGAACTTGTCGTCCCAGATTAGCCTGTGCGGACTGCACAGGCTAATCTGGGATGACAATTTACGCACAAGCATTTTGCCCAGTTTTCTCAGAACACGCCACAAATAACACCAGTACTTATACAATATCATCTAGTGATAAACT
>VMBQ01007395.1:0-17081 GCA_007657795.1 Dreissena rostriformis | reverse complement strand
TATTTATTTTTATTATTTTATTTTTGAAAGACTGTCCAACCATCCCACCCAAGAATCCCCCCTCCCATTTTTTTTTCATTTTTTTTCATTTTTGAAAGATAATGTTATAAATGACCACACACCCACAATTTTGCTAAAATTGCCATAACTTCTTTATTTATGATCAGATTTGATTCATACTTTGACAAATAGATGAGCGGTCTGCACCCGCTAGTCGGTGCTCTTGTTAAAGCAGGCCGAGTTGATATTTCTCACAACAATTTGGTTTTCAGAATTGATCAGTATTCGTCAGAAACATTCTAAAGCTTAACTCTTCCATACTGATTTTCGCAAAAATTGTGCCAAAAAATGCCAAAAGCATAAAAAATTCGAAACCTAATCATGTACATAACGGAATCCTCAAGACTATTATTTACCTGTGACGTATGCACACTTTGGTCACGTGAGTGCCAATTTCATGGATTTCCACTTCCGCGCTGTTCAAAACAAAGAAAAACTTCTAAATAACATGGTTTCTCCATGGCAAATGGCGTTGTAAACAATGATGCAATGGTCACATGGTTTTACATGTGACCCGCGCGTGTTTGAATTTAGATCATTTCTGTCCATGGACAGAAATTGAAAAGCCCTATTTTTGTACTAAATTTGGGCATTTCTTGACAGATTTTGACCAAATGTTTTGCACATCTGACATAAATACCATCACATTATGATTTTGACGCATAATCACTTTTTTTGCGACACATTAAAAAAATGGGAAAATATACCACCATCAACTCGGCCGGCTTTAAAGATATATTTTCATGTGTATTGATGTTTGTTAATTTTGTTTTTATTAAAAAGTATTCTCTGTACTTGGTTGATATTCATTTAGGAAATACTACAGAAGTGGTGGCGAGCTGGTGTTGGATGTTGGGCCGTACATGAAAGCATTGGAAGTCAGTATTACCCTGTGTATCTACATTCTTGGAGAAGTCTGCGCCAAAAACTTTTTAGAATTTTACAACCCGAATGATCGCTTTCTTGTCTAATACATGTATACGAATATCATTAATTTGTAATAAACAATGTGTACAAGTATTTACATTGATAACTAAACCAACTACAGAATATTATGCAGTGCAAGCTTTTGTCTTCAGCTTGTTGATTGTTGAGAAGCTTTACCATTTATTAGGAAAAGATAGAACTGACGATAAAACTGATACCAGGCTGACTGTTATACAAACATAAAAACAAAGTACTACTTTTCTATTTCTTACCAAATTTTGCCAAAACATTTCATTTTCTGCTATGCTAATTTACTATCACATCATTTGCATGCACACTTTGTATGTGCGATTGACAATGGTCACCTCCTACATTTACTCTAAATCACATTAAATGTTTTGATGTCATTCATTTACAGGGACTCCTTACACAACTGGGAACTAAACACTCATTAATTTGCTCTTAACTATGACAACAATCAAACACTGATGCCCAATTAAACCTTCTTTAACACCAAGCCTGTTATACAAGGTGTTCACTGCTTACACCAAGCTCTGATGTGCTTGAACTACCTGGCAGATACTTGGTCTGCAAGAACCGTTTTATTAGTTTCCTAAATATGACTAGCACACCCACATTTCATTACTGTGTAGTGATGCAGTAGACAGATGACATTTATAGCCTTGCTGTAACAAGAATTTGGAAATAAATCACAGCTGGTATTTGTTAGCCCTGTCAGACTAGGACAAGGGCGACAAATTATAGTCTGACTAGAATGTTTATAGCCTTGGCTCGTATACTATATGCTTTTGGCGCAGACTGTTGTAGAACATGAAAGTCTTGGAAATCAGTATTGCCTTGCGTATGTAGATTCTTGTAAACACTATGGGATAACATTCTTATAAAATTAGATCAAACAACATAAAAGAAATTGGTTTTAACAATAATTTTCCGGAAAATTAAAAATCAAATTATCATGATTTTCAAAAAGTAGAACACATGTATTTCCACTATAGAAGTCTTTTAGTGTTTCTTAATATTATAAATACTAGTTACATGTATGTCAATTATATCATTTTTAATAGTGACAATCTGTAATATAAACATTAACAAATTGTTTGTTTAAATGATCCTCGCTCTTGGATAAATAGGGCTTAATGCATGTGGGTTAGGGGTCATCACAGATAAGCCTGTGCAGTCTGCACATGCTAATCAGGTACGAGACTTTCTGCTTGAATGGAATTTATTGTTTGAGAAAGTCTCTTCTGAACAAAAATCCAGTGTAGGTGGAAAGTGTCATCCCTGATTAGCCTTTGAGGACTGCACAGGCTAGTCTGGGACGACATACACACACATTAAGCCCAATTTTCCCAGAGTGAGGCTCAAATTGAAGATGCTCAGGTCATTCTGTTTGTTGTGTTGCAGTATGCATGTGATGTCACTGCAGAGGTTGTTGGCAAACCAGAGAAGTCTTTCTTCCAGTCAGCTCTACAAGACATGGGCATTAAACCAGAAGAGGTAGCTATGTTAAATATTGGAAAATATTGCAGATAATTGATTTTAATTTAATTTCTGATGCATTGTTATTGAATAATCAACTGGTTTGTAAGCTAAACTTATTAATAAATAATACATTAAAATGTGTTATTGGGATCAAAACTAGAGAATTGTTTAAAAAATCATCATGTTTGTCTGTCATATCATGGATTGCAAGTTTAAAAGAAATATTTGGTGTACATACATTATATGAAAATCTTAGTATTGTTTTGCCCCCATGGAGAGGCAGGTGTTAAGCGTTGCCCTTTTTTCTTCCATCTGTCTGTGCGTACACAAGTACGTCTCAAAGCTTGTGTTTTGAGCTCCTTTCACTACTTGGTGTCAATGGTGGATCTCGCTCAAAATTTCACACTTGAATGACCTTAATGTGTAGATGATTGTTATAGATGCTATTTTTGCTGCTATCAGGTTTGGTAAAGTTATGGCCCTTTGTTTGTTTGTCTGCAATAGATTAATTAGTCCCCAAAAGTGTGTGTATTGAACTCCACTTTAATAGCTTGGTGGATTTTGATCAAACTAACAGCTTTATTATCTTAGTGTGTACATGATGGAAATAGATGGAAATTTTGCACTGATTACTTTTGGCAGAATTATGGCCCTTTTGTTTCTTTGCATGTAATAGAATATAAACATAAGCCCAGATATTTTTTGTACCCAACTCCAGTTTTACCACTTGCATGAGGGGGCATCATAATAATTGTCTGTGACACATTTATAGTTGATGCTGTAATGGGTTTCCGTTCCTTATTTATGTTTAGTAATAACAACTGTAACTTTTTGTTATCTGATTTAACATTGGCTATAGAAACATAATGTCCTCAAAATATCTCAACAGGTCATTATGGACCCTTATAAGGCAAGTTAAGAAGTTACGCAATTTGACGCATGCGTTGTTCTTTAGAAAATCTAATTAAATTTTAGACCTTTCTTAAGAGATTCAAGTTTAAACCCATTAATTTCCAATCCTTTGATACTGATGAGCAGCAAACAGACTAAACCCTGAACAGACTGGGAGTTACTCGTAGGCTGTTCTGGTTTTATGCTGGTTGCATATAGAAAGAAACAAAAGATGTTTGTAAATGTTTGCATATATGCTACCTATGCAAACTTGGGCCTCCCTATAGGTAAACAGGGCTAAATGCATACATGTAGTGTCGTCTCCGATTAGCCTGTGCAGTCCACACAAGCTTATCAAGGATAACACGTTCAGCCTCAACTGGATTTTCATTAGAAGACACTTGATTGACCTGTGCGGACTGCAAAGGCTATTTTGCCTAATCCTTTTTCAATTGCTCCTAAGCATGAAAGGGTTTAGACCCCAGATGTGTATGTTTCAGTGTGTCATGATTGGAGATGACATTATGGGGGATGTGGGAGGGGCCCAGGAGGCGGGGCTTCGTGGAGTGCAGGTCCGCACTGGAAAATACAGGTACACTAACACTGGCAACCAATGTTGGTTTTAATTATCTTTTAACAGTTAAGTTTGTGAACTACCAGGCAACCACTATGTATAAAGGGAAAACAAGAAAAAGAGTCAAAATGTCTCTGCAGGGAAAAATCAGAGAATATTTAAGAAATTGGTACATATGGTATATCTAAATAATTGTCATATTATTGTTTACACTTTCAAATTTGTCAATAAACGTGATGGAAACATGAAGAAATTTAGAACTCAATTGGCCACCCAGTATTTAGCATAACTATAGTCCCCTACGAAGCTACCCACACATTTCAGTGTTGCCCCAGATTGCAGTCTGCACAGGCTAATAAGGGATGACACTTTCCACCTGTAAACAAAACATTCAGTAAAACTAAAAAGGGGAAAGTGTCATCCATATAAAGGATGATATAAGCCTGTGCAGACTGCACAGGCTAATTTGATAAACACTTAACGCACATGTGTTAAGCCCAGTTTTCCCAGAACAAGGCTCAAATTGAAGCTGAGAAGCTGAAGTGCTAGGTTTCCTTTGTATTCCCAGAAGCCTGTTACGTCTTTATATAAATTTTATTAGGATTGTTAGTGCATACCATCCCTGGACAACGCTTTAACTAATATAATATACATTTTCGCTCTACTACATGCAAATGTTGTACAATGTTTTAGCATGCTATTGTTAAGCATCGTTTACCACGCGAATATATGCTTACATGTTATGCAAACCAATTGTGCACACACCATTGTTTTGCATGGATTGTCATATGTATGTGTCAGGGGCCGGAGGCCTATATCACAAATAAACAAACTTGAACTTGAACAAATATTGTTTGTGATTCCTTACGCACCGTTAGACAACCATGCTGTATCTCTTGCAGGCCCCAAGATGAACAGCATCCCACCATCATGGCAGATGGTCGCACGCATAACTTGGCCGAGGCAGTAGATCTCATTCTTGCTCACATCCAGTGAGGGGCAATGACACTTGCATTGCCTGTTTGGATACCATTCCAGTACACCACAATCTCAGTCTAAACTTGTGACTGTATCACTAAGATATTTCAATTTAAAAATGCTTAATAAAACATTTGTGAACTGTTCAAAGATGTGCATCTTTGTGCATCATTAGATACTAATAACAATCACTAGTATCATAATTTTGTAATAGTCAGGGCGAAATGAATGGGCCTCGCTTGTAAAATGGGGCTTAAAAAATGTGTGTAAAGTGACTTCCTTGATTAGCCTGTGCAGTCGGCAATCATGAACGACACTTTCCATTTTTATCATTTAAAAAAAAAAAGTAAGTCTCTTCTAAACAAACATGTAGTCTAAGCGGAAAGTGTCGTCCCTGATTAGCCTGTGCAGACTGCACAGGCTAATCTGGGACAACACTTTATGCACATGCATTAAGTCCTGTTTTCCCAGAGCATAGCTCAAATAAGAATCAATACAGGAACCTTTCAGATCTGATATGACTACCTCGCAAGTCATACAGGAACCTTTCAGATCTGATATGACGTACTACCTCGCAAGTCTAATTATCATTTTTCATACAAATACTCAAATACTGAAAGTGCTGCCTTAAAAAGCACTAAAATAGGATTGTTTTATGCGTTTGAATAGGAAAGTTATATGCGTTTAAATAGGAAAGATAATTGTGGTTCAGTAGGAAAGTTGCTTAAGTTTAAATTGGAAAGTTATTTGCATTTGAATAGGAAAGATATTTGTGTTTGAATAGGAAAGTTATTTGCGTTTGAAACTACATGTAAAAGTGCTGAAAGGGAGTTATATTCATTTAATAATTTTAAGAAAAAATTGCTTGAAAATGTATATTTTAATTAACATGGTATGTGCTTTAAACTATTTTGCAATATGCATGTAAAAATGATATTTAAATGTTTCTTGTTAATCTGTAAAACCTTAAATTCTGTTTGTGTTTTATTAAATCCATGCTCTAGAATAAGTAATGCCTTATACAAGGGAATACAGTGCAATCGAAGAAAATGTCATTGATTTTAACCATTTCATTTCTGCAAATTATATTAAATTATGTTTTTGTTACAAAGCAATTTTTATAAATGAATTGAATATACACTTAACCTTAATCTTGATACGAAGATCTGTAATGGGTCCATTTCAGATGATTTCTGCAGTTTGATATTTTTAAGTACATTGTATTAGGGACTAAGGCTGTGTTAATTGAAAATTTTGGCGTGAAATTACATGTTTCACTCACAGGTGGTAATTATATATATTTGATAGTGAATTTTTGTTTTAGAGAAGTTGATTTTTCGTTTTATTTGAGTATTTTTCATTCAAAATGATGTTTTTACTAATGAATATCATAGCCAAACGCTAACCACCTGTGGTTTCACTCAGAAATATAAATGAAAAGAACATGAGCATTCTTACTTTATTTATAGATATGTGTCTCTTTATCTGATATTTTCATATTGTTGATAATATCGTTTTTATATTACTGGGTACTGACACCAGGTTTATATTTTGAGAATCAGCTAAACATATTTTTTTAAGTTTGACAAACACACTTTTTATCAGGTTTTAAGGAGATATTAAGCAATTCCTGGCTTACTTGATTGTGATATAACTCACTCTTTTAAGTACATGCATATGTAAGTAGTTTTTAGTGTTATTTGATTGTTTGCTCAAGTTATTTGTGTTAAAACATTTGCACATATTTTATTTAAAAAATATTTTGCCAATACAATCCTATTTGTTGTAATTTTATAAGTCAGCCTGCCCTAAACAACGCTACATGTGTATGGTCAAAACTTACTTTTAATAACTTGTGGACATGTTGGTATCTATGAGTTTGATATCTTCAATTTGATTGTAAATAGTGTATACTGGAATGGCCAGGGACATCTGTAGACACAAACCCTGTCACAAGGGGTTTTCTTACACTTTTCAATATTCAAACTTGCAGGCATTACCCCTCATGAAGTTGTACTAAATTGATTTGTGTCATCTTTCATTCACAATTACAAAAGTAATGCCCCTTTGTTCAACATTCTATAACATTTTGAATATTAATATACACTTATAGCAAAATAACTTCTGAATCCACAGGGTCCTCAGGTATTATATCTGGTATGTCACATCTTAGAGTGAGCTGCGTTCTTGCTTAATGCATGTTTGTAAAGTGTCCTCCCAGATTAGCATGTGCCGTCAGCGCAAAGGCTAATCAGGGACAACACTTTCCGTTATATGGAATTTTTTGTTTAGATGAAGTCTCTTCGAAACAAAAACCTGTCTAGGCGGAAAGTGTCATCCCTGCTTAGCCTGTGCGGTCTACACAGGCTTATCTGGGACGACACTTTACGCACATGCATTTAGCCCAGTTTTCTCAAAACACAACTCGAGTAGACCTCCAGAAAGTTTTCACATTTCTTATCAGACTGGGGTTAAAACAAGCCATGCCCTGGGTGTCACATAGTTAATATAGACTTTTATTGCATAATAGCGCATAAGAGGTTTTCCTCTTAAACCATTTATAGGTTACGAGGTTTAATATTTGGCATTTAATATAGGGTTGTGATCCTCTACTAAATTAGTTGATGCACCTGGATTAAAAACTAGCCAAATCCCGGGCCTTTAATGATTATTAATTACTTGGTTATTAAAATTAATTTTAAAATCGTTTTTTTCTCAAAACACAGTTTTGTACAGTGTATTGTTTTAATTCATGCCCCTGACTACGCCAAAGGGCTCTCAATTTTCATAGTATCATAGTCTTATTTATAACGACATGGCAATTGGAGGTATGCTTTGTTACTATAGGAGCCTTAATAAAAATTGCTCTGTTCAAACTGGGTTTAATGCATGTAAGTAAAGTATCGCACCAGGCAAGACTGCAATCCGCACAGGCTAATCAGGGACAACACTTTCCACTTTCATGGAATTTGAATGTAGTCTTATCCGAAAGAATTTCAAGTCTAGATGTAAAGTGTTATCCCAGATAAGCCTGTTCAGACTGCACTGGCTAATGTGGGTCGATACTTTAAGTGCATTACATGCATATTCCAAAACACACACTTTTTAAAGATTCTGTTTTGTGTTGCCATTTAAAAATATATAGTTTTTTACACCTTGCTCTTTATTGCATTGTGCCATCAGCTGTTGCGCATGAACATATTACCAAACAAAAGCTGTTTGTAAAACATGTGCTTGCTCCGCAAACTTATTATATTGCTCGAGGTTAACAGGGCTAAATGCATGTGTCTAGTGTCATCTGTGCAGACTGGCACAGGCTAATCGATGATGACACTAAGTCTCACTGTATTTTCGCTTAGAAGACACTTCCTTTCCACGAAAAATACCATATGATTACAGCGGAAAGTGTTGTCCCTGATTAATCTGTGCGGACTGAACAGGCTTTTTTGCCATAAAACAGCTTTTCAGTACTGTAATTTTGTCATTCATCATGTTGTTTTAAGGTAACGTACAACTTATGATAAGAATGGGGAGACGCTTCCCTGTCTCACTTCCTTAGTGGTCAAGGCAACACTTAAGAGGTCAAAATATTTGGCTATAAAACAGCTTGTCTGGGATGTTACTTAAGCTTTGTCATTTATCATTTAATATAAAGATTACATACCCCAAATTACTACCATGAGGAATTGAGGATCGCACCACCTGTCTCATAACCTCAAAGTCAAGGTCACACTTAGGTCAAAAATAAAATTTGGCCATGAACAACTTTTGTTTGACATACATGTAAGCTGAGTTTTGAGACAAAAGATTAATCTTGGGGTTTCTGTGCACATGTCCTGTTTATTTAGGTCCATCTTATTGTTCTCTTACTAAGTTACTACCTTCAATTAAATTGTACTTGTTACAATTCCAAAATATTTTCTCTTCTGGGATTTTTTTATTACAATGTAAATAATAATTCTTTAATGCCAAGAGACATTTTAAAGCTCTTTGTGCTCAGGTCAGCTAAAAAGGGTAGAGTTGTCCCACATTTGTTCGCATATTACTTGGTTTAATACATCTCACTTATTGATATATCATTACTTGTACTAGAAGTTATATCAATAAACAAGAATATCAGTAAAACTGACGGATGCTCCCCAATCATGCTTTGTCGATATATGGGTTAATTGTGTTGAAAAAAAATATGTGACCTTGAGAAAATCTATTATTAGCCTCAGTGACCTTGACCCCAGTGACCTCAAACCTCAACAAAAGGTAGAGATCCATGCAAGGTACCTACATGCCAAATATGGAAGAGATCGGTAAAATATTGAAGGCGCTATGAGAAACTGTAATTTCTTAATTCCGTAGAGTATTCCGTACGTACAAACTGGCAACTATATGCTCCCCATATATATATATATACATATGGGGAGCATTAAAAGTATCCCACTGAAATGCTATGACATCCTTTTAAATGCATTGAAACCTTACACATATAATAAGAGGATAAATACATTTAGACTGAAACAATTCAAGCATAATTTAAGCAGACATAATTCATGTCAGGTGAATGTTTGTGAGCAATAACACATAAAGAACAAAGTTGTTCTTCCGACTACTATGCTTTATTTCTAATTTCTATATACACACGCTAATAACAGGCAGAGATGGACAGATAGGGAGGAAAAGTAAAGGTAGAAATAGCGGTTGATATACAACAATGTTCAATGATTAAGAAACATTGAAACAAGACACACATACAGAAAACAGCAACAATTTAATTCTCACGCCAGTCCTTGTACAAATGTAGTATTAATTTCATTAAGTACTTTATAATAATAAGTCAACTTTTGACAATTGACTTACATATAATTTAATATTGTTGAGACAGGCATACAATTCAAAGGTAACACATCCAAGATCCAATTGAATGAATAATTTTAATTTAAAAATTAATTTTTTGGTTTAATTATTAATTATTTCACTTATTCAAAACAAACAGTTCAATGAACATTCTAAACTATTTTAGACTCCGCAAATAATAGCATAAGAAACATGCACAGAAAAAAATAAATTATAAATGTACAAATAAAAACAAATTTGTATGAAGCAAATATTAAACAAGATGTGTTTGTGAAACACTATGCCCACCAGTAGGTATCCTGGATTACGTATGATTACTGGCATTTGAAATGTCATTGACTGTACTAGACTGTCAATGCATGGGACAAACATGACAATGAAAATATTTTACAAAAGATTATGGACTCCGGCCCAAAATACTAAGCATTTATAAGCAAGAGCAATATTTTTTAATAATAAGTGCTATATAGCATATAATGCAATTATTTACACAATGTTTTTACACAAAAAGTACATATACATTAATGAAATTTATATATATATATACATTGACCTTTGACCCAGTGACCTCAAAAAATTTTACCCAGTGACCTCAAAATCTATAGGGGTCATCTGCCAGTCATGATCAATCTACCTATGAAGTTTCATGATCCTACTAGGCCTAAGCGTTCTTGAGTTATCATAAAGTGTGAATGAAATGAGCTATTTTGACCCATGTATTTGACCTGTGCGACCTTGAAGGATGACCTTGACCTTGACCATTCACCACTCAAAACGTGCAGATCCATGAGAAAGACATGCATGCCAAATATCAAGTTGGTATAATGAATAGTGCAAAAATGTGAATGAAATGAGCGATTTTGACCCATGTATTTGACCTGTGCGACCTTGAAGGATGACCTTGACCTTGACCATTCACCACTCAAAATGTGCAGATCCATGAGATAGACATGCATGCCAAATATCAAGTTGGTATNGAAGGGTGGGCATAAAAAGGTTCACTGTTTATCATTTAGTATGAAATAGAGTGTTGAAATTAAAGATATTGTACATTGTATAAAGTACGGTAAAAGTTACAGTACACAGCTGTTACAGTACAAGCAAATTAGAACCAGCTAGAAAATACATGATAATCAGTTAAAATTTCTCTTCCCAAAGTGTTAAAAATTATAGTGACACAATTTATTTATTTTTTGCTTGATATCAACCAGGGTTTAAATAATCCATAATAACAAACCTTTATCTAGGATTTTATCATGAACTCAATAAAACTTTGTATTCCACTTTAGAAAGTGCCTAATATAGGCCCCTTCATTCCTAATATAGGCCCCTTCACCCCTAATATAGACCCCATTCACCCCTAATATAGGCCCCTTCTCCATAATATAGGCCCCTTCACTCCTAATATAGGCCCCTTTACCCTTATATAGGCCCCTTCACCCCCGTATATAGGCCCCTTCACCCCTTATAAAGGCCCCTTCACAGGGCTTGACATTAACGGTAGTCTGACTGTCCGGGACAACCAAATTGTTAGTCCGGACAAGTAAATAAAGAAATTGCTAGTCCGACGAGCGGTCATTATAATTTAATTACTAGAAAAAATGCCTTTAAATCCGTTATTTCTGTGGAGTTACCACAAAACTTTTCGATTATGTTTTGTTTACGTTCAAACGACAAAGCGCGAGGTATTCCGATAGTTCCATGAAATACTACATCGTACTGTTCACAAGGGAAGCAACCCTTTACATTTTTCTTTGCCAAGATAACAAGAATATTCTCCCTTGTAAAGAATATGCATTTTACGACATTGGTACACACCGATCTTACAGACAATTAACGTAGTGACGTCATCTCTATGTATAGAATGATTTTACGAAACACAAGTTTTTGTCAGGTATTATGGCTTTATAATTTTAAAAATCAATAATCTCGAGTTTTCCTGTTATTCTAGTCAGTTCTTTTTGTACTTAAATTGCCTACAATTATGTTATTAAAAAACATGTACATGTATTTTGAATGATTAAAGTTTTTATGATTATTTGAACATTTTGTATTATTTGATTATTTTGCAAAGCACTGAGCAGAATAAGATATAATGTGTCTGGACAAGTTGCTTTTTGGTAAGGACAAGTGAAATTTTGGTCTACTTGACCAACCGGACAAGTGCCTTCAAAAGTTAATGTCGAGCCCTGCTTCACCCCTAATACAGGCCCCTTCCCCCTTATACAGTACAGTAGAGTGTACCTTCTTCTGCAGCATGGACTCGAGGTTGGTGATCCTCATCTCCAGGTTGTTCACCTTCATGTCCGAGATCTTCTTCTCCGTCTTCAGTTTCTCCTCATTCCCCTTCTGTGACTGCTCCAGCCTCTCTATCTCCTGGGACGCTCTGAAACACAACAGAGATAGCCAATGTTGTCATGGTAATTATTCAAGCCTCGCTCTGAGAAAACTGGGTTTAACGCATGTGCCTTAAGTGTCGTCCCAGCTTAGCCTTGACGTGCGCACAGGCTAATCTGGGAAAACTTTTTCTGCCTTAAATGGATTTTTGCTAGAAAATGACTTTCTTTGAATGAATAATACCATAACTGCGGAGAGTTTTGTTCCTGATAAGCCTATGAAGACTGCTGCTAATCTGGGACGACACTATATGCAGATACATTAAGCCCATTTTTTCCATAACACGGCACATTCCATCAACTTGCCAAGTCACTATTCCATCACTTTAAACAGGTGAAATTTCCACTAACCTGCCACAATAAATCAGAGTTAAGTACCACTTGCCTCATGCTGTCATTCTTAGATTGAACACATAGCTGTCTCCACCTTAAGGGTCGGAGTTTAAAGACCAAAAGCTCAAACAACATAAAGACACTGAAGTTCATTAACTTTTCCAGGTTTTTTCTTCAGTAAAATGAAATCAGTCGAAACATAGATGAATCTCAAGGCAATCATAACATAGGATTATATTTCTTAGGAAGAATTTACAGGATTGTTCCTGATAAATCATTTTATGCATTTAAGTGGTTGATAGGGAAATATCAGTTACTGGTACTTAAAACTGGTAATTTGCTATTTGAAACAGTTATAAATAATAATAATAAAAATGTTCAAAATTGTCACTGTTTTATTGTGAAATGACACTGTTATATTGACATCATGACATATTTATTCCCGCAAAATTCTCCACTTTAACCCTTAAATTAATGTTGGGAAAAGCATTAAATAACAAGATGCTGTGTTCAATAAATGCTGATGCCCCCGGAAGTAGCCTTGGCAACATCTCTTCCTTGGCTCCTTTAAAATATTTAGTCCAAAATTAGGTCAACATCCAAATGAGGTCAGGTGATCTAAGTGTTCTTAGTGTTGACTGGAAGTATCAAAGCTTTTAGCAAGAAGTGTTGATGTTAATCAAACAGAAAATTTGGGTTTACCAAATGTAGGTACATATTAAATGTCAAGGTCAAAATAAGGTAAGGTGATGGGAGTATGCTGATGGTGTTCAAAGACATCCTCAATGCAAGTATCAATGATTTGTAGAAAACATAATTATGTCAGACGAAACGCACATTTTCAGTAAACAAAGAATTTAGACCATCTGAATTAGAACAAGACCAAAAGTAGGTCAAAGTTAAGGTGAAAATGAGGTCAGATGATGTGGGCATGTTGAGACTGTTAAAAGATAACAGCTACTTAAGGATCAAAGCTTTGTAGAAAGCAATATTGATTTTAGACTACCAGCATCATAGTGTATTAACCAATAACTTGGATCATCTGAAAAAGTCAAAGTTTAAAAGAAGGTGAATGTCAAGGTCAATATATCTGATAATGTAGGTGTAGGAAACATTATTGTAGAAAGAAGTGTGTCATTAAGGGTTAACCTCGTACATAAGGATGAACAGAAAGACAAACTGACATGGCAATTGGTATGTGTCTCTGAGCATTAGTAGGGGGCATAACAAGAAAATTTGCTGATTTAGGTAGAAAACCAATTTTAATTTACTCTTTAAAAAAATAAAAATAAATTTTGGAAACCTTCAACTGGGAATTTAAGGTAGTCCTTTCTGAAAAAAAAATACTTTTTGAGATTGGGAATGGGTTCGAATATTGGCCCCAAGTTTGAATGAAACAACACTGCTCCAGTACTCACAGTTTGAGTTTCTCCTCTGACATTTGCTTCAGTTTCGTGTACTTTTCCTCCTGCTTCCTCTGCTGCTCCATGCGTTCCTCCAGGTGCTTCTTCAGTGTCTCCTCATTCTGAAAATTAACAAATTAAGGCAACAGTTACTTACCCTAACCAGCTCTATGGGTTGAACATCCCAATCCAAAGGTTCCTGGCCACCTTCCCAAAATGGTGAGCATTGTTTTTACCAGGTTTTCCGAAGGACAAACTGGTTATTAGATTGGCGAATGCGGGCGGGCTGGCTGGCGGAACAAGCTTGTGTCCGCTCTCTATTTCAAGTTTTTTTAATCCGATCTTCACCAAACTTGTTTGAAAATGGGTCATGCTGGGTGAAAAACTTAGTGCATTTTTTAACATTCAGCATGGTGTCCGCTCTCTAATTCAAGTACTTTTCATCCGTTCTTCACCAAACTTGGTCAGAAGTTTTATCTAGATGATCTTAAGGCCGAGTTCGAACATGGGCCTTGCCGGATCAAAAACAAGGTCACGGGGTCCCTTAGTGCGTTTTAAACATTTAGAATGATGTCCGCTCTCTAATTGAAGTAGTTTACTTCTGATCTTCACCAAACTTGTGATATTTTAAATCATTTGGCACATTTGTTCACCATCATTGGACAGTGTGTCGCGCGAAAGAATTAAGTCGATATCTCCAAGGTCAAGGTCACACTTTGAGTTCAAAGGTCACAAATGGCCATAAATGAGCTTGCCCGGGCCATAACTATGTCGTTCATTGTGAGATTTTAAAATCATGTGGCACATTTGTTCACCATCATTGGACGGTGTGTTGCACGAAAGAATTACGTCAATATCTCCAAGGTTAAGGTCACACCTTGAGAAAAAAGATTGAATTTTATTGATTTTGACACAAGAAGGGTAACTAGAGACAATCAGTTACAATGCACATTTTGAGTTGTCTCCCTTTATCAGATTTTTTTTTTCAAATTGAAAACCTGGTTTTGTGACAATTTTGTCACTTGTTTTTCTAAAAGTTTGAAAAAAAATCAAAAAAATCAGACAATATTATAAAATTGCTGTCAATACTCAATGAATTGTTCTCTTTTAAGTAAGAAATTAACAGTGGGAAAACTGTTTCAAGTCTTTTTTAAGCTTGTGGCCTGAACGGACAACTAAATTTTGAAATTGACTAGCCCGGACCTATATCAACTCGCCCTTGTGGAACAGGCAATCACTACTTCCAACCCCTGTGTAGCATACATAGGCATCCATTGTATTTCTTACCTGCAATACTGCAAAGCTTCACAAATATGTTGAGAGATGAATTACTAGTGTACCTTTTTCAAGTTGAGGGGTGAATTATTAGGGGACCTTTTTTGTTGAGAGATTAATTACTAGCCTATCTTTTTCAAGTTGAGAGATGAATTACTAGCGTACTATTTTTGTTGAGAGATTAATTACTAGCATACCTTTTTCAAGTTGAGAGATGAATTACTAGCGTACTGTTTTTGTTGAGAGATTAATTGCTAGCATACCTGTTTCAAGTTGAGAGATGAATTACTAGTGTACTGTTTTTGTTGAGAGATTAATTACTAGCATACCTTTTTCAAGTCGAGAGATGAATTACTAGCGTACTCTTTTTGTTGAGAGATTAATTACTAGCATACCTTTTTCAAGTTGAGAGATGAATTACTAGCGCACTGTTTTTGTTGAGAGATTAATTACTAGCATACCTTTTTCAAGTTGAGAGATGATTTACTAGCGTACTGTTTTTGTTGAGAGATTAATTACTAGCATACCTTTTTCAAGTTGAGAGATATATTACTAGCATACTATTTTTGTAGAGAGATTAATTACTAGCATACCTTTTTCAAGTTGAGAGATAAATTACTAGCATACCTTAGATTTTGAGAGATGAATAACTAGCGAACCTTTTTTGTTGAGATATGAATTACAAGTGACCCTTTTTTGTTGGGATATGAATTACTAGCGACCCTTTTTTGTTGAGAGATGAATTACTAGCGACCCTTTTTTGTTGAGTGATGAATTACTAGCGAACCTTTTTTGTTGAGATATGAATTACAAGCGAACCTTTTTTGCTGAGAGATGAATTACTAGTGAACCTTTTTTGCTGAGAGATGAATTACTAGTGAACCTTTTTGTTGAGAGATGAATTACTAGCGAACCTTTTTTGTTGAGATATGAATTACTAGCGAACCTTTTTTGCTGAGAGATGAATGACTAGTGGACCTTTTTTGTTGAGAGATGAATTACAAGCAAACCTTTTTTGATGAGATTAAATTCCTAGCAAACCTTTTTTGTTGAGAGATGAATTACTAGCAAACCTTTTTTGATGAGATATGATTTCCTAGCAAACCTTTTTTGTTGAGAGATGAATTACTAGCAAACCTTTTTTGTTGAGAGATGAATTACTAGCGAACCTTTTTTGTTGAGATATGAATTACTAGCAAACCTTTTTAAAGTTAAGGGGTTAATTACTAGCAAACGCATACCTTTTTCAAGTTGAGAGATGAATAACTAGCAAACCTTTTTTGATGAGATATGAATTACTAGCGAACCTTTTTCAAGTTGAGAGGTGAATTACTAGTGAACCTTTTTTGTTGAGATATGAATTACTAGCAAACCTTTTTCAAGTTGAGAGGTGAATTACTAGCGAACCTTTTTGGTTGAAAGATGAATTACTAGCAAAGCTTTTTCTAGTTGAGAGATGAATTACCAGCGAACCTTTTTGTTGAGAGATGAATTACTTGCGAACCTTTTGTGTTGAGATATGAATTACTAGCAAACCTTTCTAAAGTTGAGATATGAATTAATAGCGAACCTTTTTTAAGTTGATAGATGAATTACTTGCGTAACTTTTTTTTGTGGAGAGATCAATTATAAGTGTACCTTTTTAGTTGAGAGATGAATTACTAGTGTACCTTTCCCAATCTCAAAAAGTACTTATTTTTTCCCAAATGATTGACTAAAATTCTTACTTGAAGGTTTCCAGGTTTTTTTTTTAATCTCAAATTTTAGTTTATCTCCCTGTCAAGCTGTATTAGTGCACCAATAGTAAATATAATTTTAAACAAGGGACGAAATTGTCACAAAACCAGGTTTTCATTAAAAAAAAAGTCTGATAAAGGGAGACAACTGCAACTC
>VMBQ01007394.1:15217-32264 GCA_007657795.1 Dreissena rostriformis | reverse complement strand
ATTCTACTGATTGTTTATCACAATTGCCCCCCTTGTTTCAAAATCAATCTGTTTTTCGACCCCGTGACCTAGTTTTTAACCCGGCATGACCCATATTCGAACTTGACCTAGATATTGTCTAGATACAACTTCTGACCAAGTTTCGTAAAGATCGGATGAAAACTATTTGAATTAGAGAGCGGACAACATGCTCAATGTTTAAAACGCACTAAGTGACCCCGTGACCTAGTTTTTAACCCGGCATGACCCATATTCGAACTTGACCTAGATATTGTCTAGATACAACTTCTGACCAAGTTTGGTAAAGATCGGATGAAAACTATTTGAATAAGAGAGCGGACAAGCTTGTTCCGCCCGCCCTACTGCATGCCAGCCCGCCCGCCCGCATTCGCCAATCTAATAACCAGTTTTTTCCTTCAGAAAACCTGGTTAAAAATCTTTGTGGAAGGCCAATTTAGTTTGTAACACAGCAAATTATCAACGTCTTTACTAAGCATTTTGTTTGTGGAGATTTTAAAGTATTTCATGAAATTCAATATTGGCAATGGAGGTTATAGTTTTAACAATCTTTGTAAATGATGACTTTATTTTATCAAATATATACAAGAAAGCCTCTTGGCCTATTCATAAAAAGAGCACTCATTTTGCTATTCCTGTCTATTTAAACCATGTTTGGACTGCTTTAGGGTATTGCATACCAAAATATGATAATATGCTCTGGCATAATTTGAACAACTCTAAAAGCAGGTGATAATTGGTAACAATCTGCCATGCTGTTTAAGAGTGTGTGGTTTCAATTAAAAGTTGACGACAAAAGCATAGTAATGCACCATCGACTAAAGAATAGACAATTGAGAGACAAAAGAGTGACCCCAAAACCTCATTTTGAGCTCTGGTGAGCCAAACGTGAATGCCATTTACAAGTAAGATATAACTAGTTTTTCTTAAGCCATCTATGATATTAAAAAATACAATAATATTCAGCCATTTTTGTATGATAAGTTGGGTTCAATAAGGGTAAATACTGGAGCACCCACATTGACGCATGACAAGTACCATAGCTTAATGTCCAAGCACTCCATGGAGAATCCAGTAGTTATAAATTTCTATTACAGTTGATCTTAGCGGAAGGTAATCTTCCCCATTATTACCTTTCTTCCCAGATGGCAGTAGCAAACTTCCACCCAAGGGAGATATATCATGCTTGTTCTCATTTGAAGTCACTATCCTAAAACATTTGTCCCCTTTTGAAGGACTAAACCCTCTGATTTGAAAATTCATTAGGTGTTTTTATAGAACACATGTTTTTTTCCATTCAATATATTTATTTTCCTCGTAAATAGGTGCATGAGGGTCGAGGGCATCCCACGCCACACCGTACAGCGTTTACTGGCAATATATGCATATTTAAAAACATTTCAACATCAAAAGCTTTTACATAACAATATAAACAACATTTGTTAAAGTAATAATTGACCAAACAAAACTTCTAAAGTCCCTTATCACAACTACATGTACTGGAATAGGGGTAACAATTGTTCCCATTTTTTCCTTTGACGCAAATCATCATAATTAATTTTCGTAAAGTACATGGCACTTCAAAGATAGGTATGATTTTGCTGCTTTTAGAGTGGGTCTAGTTTGGAGATGTTGTAGATTTGACGGTGCAGAACTGGCAGGAGCAGTGGGAGTTTTTGGGGTCGCAAGTGTAGTCACGGAGATTTGCAGATCTACACACAACCGGATACAATGTTCATACAGGGACCTGCATGAGGAGAAGATATGGCGATTAAAAGAGCAAATTAATATCATACCATCAATTCAAACGTAAGGAATCATACACTCTTGTGGTTGTAGTTTTTTCGTTGCTGTTGTTTCAATTTTAACACTATTTTAGTCATATCATGGCAGCTAATTAAATTAATCTACTCACACTTTTCCCCTGGTTTCATTTAGTCAATTACTGAATCAAAGTGGTTTACAAGAACTAAGCACGTAGCTGCTAATCATCAATATAAGCAAAGATATATTAGGCTAGCACATTTTCAGCAACTTTGGAGAAAACTGTTTATCAAACTGCCTAAAGGGCTTAAAAGCCATTTTTTTTGCAATAATTTAAGCGCCATAACTCAACAATTTCATTTGTAATTGATATGTGTCGCGTGATTGTGGCCCCTAAACATTGTCATGAAGAAAGTATGGATCTTATGGAAACCATTCAATAAGAAAGCAATAACACGGAATATGTTTAAATTTCAATTTGTTTGTAAATTATCATTAAAGTTCTAAATCATATGAATATAAGTTGTCTTCCGACTGTATACATTAATCAATATTATCAAACTAATATACCCCAACATCTTTAAAGATCATGGGAGGCATAAAAACAGGATTTCAAACAAACAATTTATCAAAAAAAGAAACAGGTTCATTATGTATTGATCATACCAAAGATTGCCTTCTGTATTTTCGACTCCTCTGGTGACAGTTCCCTCCCCTAATCTACAAATTCATCTTTGGTTGTGAGGCTTTCCAGGCGTAACTGCCTGAAAAACATGGACACATCTAGAAAAACAATTTATTGTACAGACAGACAGACAGACAGACAGACAGACAGTTTCTTCATACTTACATAATATACACATTTGTTTATATCACGTAAATATAGACAATCCCAGAAATCGATACCTCCCGGATTACCGCTNGAGATGTTGTAGATTTGACGGTGCAGAACTGGCAGGAGCAGTGGAAGTTTTGGAGGTCGCAAGTGTAGTCACGGAGATTTGCAGATCTGCACACAACCGGATACAATGTTCATACAGGGACCTGCATGAGGAGAAGATATGGTGTTTAAAAGAGCTTATTAATATCATACCATCAATTCAAACGTAAGGAATCAAACACTCTTGTGGTTGTAGTTTTTTTGTTGCTGTTGTTTCAATTTTAACACTATTTTAGTCATATCATGGCAGCTAATTAAAGTAATCTACTCACACTTTTCCCGGGACTTCATTTAGTCAATTACTGAATCTAAGTGTTTTACAATAACTAAGTACGTAGCTGCTGATCATCAATATAAGCAAAGATATATTAGGCTAGCACATTTTCAGCAACTTTGGTGAAAACTGTTTATCAAACTGCCTAAAGGGCTTAAAAGCCAATTTTTTGCAATTATTTAAGCCCCATAACTCAACAATTTCATTTGTTATTGATATTTGTCGCGTGATTGTGGCCCACAAAACATTGTCATGAAGTAAGTATGGATCTTATGGAAACCATTCAATAAGAAAGCAAAAACACGGAATATGTTTAAATTACAATTTGTTTGTAAATTATCATTAAAGTTCTAAATCATATGAATATAAGTTGTCTTCCGACTGTATACATTAATCAATATTATCAAACTAATATACCCCAACATCTTTAAAGATCATGGGAGGCATAAAATCAGGATTTCAAACAATTTATCAAAAAAAGAAACATTATTTATTGATTATACCAAAGATGGCCTTCTGTATTTCAGACTCCTTTGGTGACAGTTCCCTCCCCTAATCTACAAATTCATGTTTGGTTGTGAGGCTTCCCAGGGTGTAACTGCCTGAAAAACATGGACACATCTAGAAAAACAATTTACTGTACAGACAGACAGACAGACAGACAGACAGACAGACAGACAGACATTTTACACATTTGTTTCTGTCACGTAAATATAGGTACATGTATACCTATAGATAATCTAACATAACTAATGGTATTTTTTGGTAACAAAAGTAAAGAAGACCAGATCACAATTCTGTATCTCACAGTGTGCAATTAGTTTCCTTATTAAATGGATGGACAAACCAGTCTTTTAATGACTTCAAAAAATGTACACATCATAATCACGTCATGAAAGCATGAACATATTCACGTACCGGTAATTAAATATAATGTTATGTTTATATTTTTATATTAAGAATCTGTACATACATCGCGTTGGTGACTTAAAATGTGTTTCATCATAAGAAGTATATAACTCATGGGCTTAAAGCCTGATGTATGTTGAAATAAACTATAAATAATGGATCATTTCACGGTTGTGGTGTTTCGATGGTTTGAATCGTGACACCATAAACTTGTGCTATACATCCAGTTGGAAGACCACATGCTTGTAATAGTCCCTATAAATTCAAAGGCATTACAGATACTTGTTGAAAGAAGCAACATTCTGCAAATTTGCTGACCAAGCATGTTAATGGCTGAAAACTGTCGTAACACTAGTATGGTATCTAGCCTAGCTACTAGCACAGGCTCACAAAATGTCACAGCTATAGTGTGGTATTAGGCCTTCCTGTTAGCACAGGCTAACAAAATGTCACACTCAAGGCCTTCCTGTTAGCACAGGCTAACAAAATGTCACAACATAGTGTGGTATCTAGCCTTTCTGCCAGCACAGGCTAACAAAATGTCACAACAAAGTGTGGTTTCTAGCCTACCTGCTAGCACAGGCTAACAAAATGTCACAACATAGTGTGGTTTTTAGCCTACCTGCTAGCACAGGCTCACAAAAGATTACACCTCTAGTGTGGTATCTAGGAGATCGCTCCGACTTGTAGCACTTAATACTGGCAATACAGCTCCCTGAAACAGTAGCAGAAATCTTTACATTTTTTTTGTGTGTATAGTTATAAATAATGATAACATAATTTTTTCTTATCAATGTTGAATACAGAGTGTCTGCCAGTCCTTGTAAACTTTAGCTGTGACCTAACAACAGGGTGCATGTATGTTTACTAGCAAATAAAGGGTTGATCATGAAACTGTTTAATCTGATGAACATTTCAATATCAAGTTCAATTGACCAATTGAAATTTGTCAATCAATGCCTGGGTTCATATTTATGACAGTCTTGATGCCTAGTTTGAACTGTTTATTTGTAAACTAGGTTTGTAAGCATTCATTGGAAAAATTATTTCAGCCTCATTTGATCATAACAGAAATAACTTTTAAAGTATTCCAAATGTATCTACAAACAGCTATTGCAAGAGCTTACAATTGGTTGAAAATCTACAAAGGAACAAAACTCATACAGCATTATGCATTCCATCGTTGAGTGTTCTCTCTGTAGTAAAATTCAAATAACAATTAAACCACAAATGTTCAGCAATATACAATCACAACCCATTTTGAAATGTGAGGCCCTTTAATAAGTTGTGGACTTTACAGCCAGTCTGTTTGCCCAATTGGAAAAGTATCGGTACTGCGCCAATTGGGAAAATTCACATCATTTAATCTTCAGCTTGGGAATTATTATTCTTTTCAATAGCTTGGTACTTAATTTCACAAACCCATCTTAATATTCTTTAACATGCCTCATTGCTGAAATGTTCCTCTCATTTTATTGTTCCCATGCAGATAACACGCTTTTGGAACAAAATTGACATAACTTTCTTTTGAAAATTTTTCAGAAGGCATTTATTGGAAATTTTGTAATTTTCTCTTCATTGGAAAAGTGCCTTATACGGCTACCGGTACTTAATAAAGTATTTTTCAAAAAATCGCAGCTTCTAAACAGTGAATAGATAATTTTGCCTGTGTGAAGAGCAAATTTCCACCAAACTATATCAGTACTGAATTCAAACTGTTGCTTTCAAAATATTCAAGCTGCTAAATTGTCAAAAATATTTGCTTATGGTTGATATTCCAAATATCTTTACNACAAAATGACTTACAATATTAGCGCAACATGGAATTATTGGGAGGCCGGGCACGGCAAAGGCCCCTGTGACGGTCTCGGTGGTACCGTCAAAAGAATGGCAGACAACGCTGTAAAATCGGGAAAGGTGTGTATTCAGGATTCGGATGACTTTTACGCATGGACTCAGTCAGAATTCTGCACCATGAACAATGTGAGATTTGTATTTGTTGAAACTGCAAAATGTCAAGAGAAGGCTAAGGCACTCTCACAGTTGAAACTGAAACCAGTACGAGGTACAATGAAAGTACATGCTGTGAAGGGGAAAGGCAACTCTATGATCGCAATTCGTTACACAAGTTGTTATTGCCAAGAGTGTATAAATCCTGAAACATCATGTAAAACATGGATGGATGAGATCACTGTAAATGAAGACCCTAACACGTCGCCTATGCAGACGCAAGATGAACGCAATTGCAGTAATAAGAATCCTGAGCTTGTCAATGTTAAAGAAACTGATTATGTTGCAGCCAAATATCTTGACAAATGGTATGTTGGAAAGGTATTGGATATAGACTATGCAGACAATACTGTGGAAATATCTTTCCTTGAACACAAGAAAAAGGCCTTTCAGTGGCCACCTAGGCCGGACATCATTTGGGTTGACCACGATCAAATACTATGTAAAGTTACACAACCGACGTCAGTTGGTAAATCAAAGCGGATGCTTCAAATTCTACCCTCTGATATGAAACTGGTTGAGGAGATGTTTGACCACCAGTGAAAACAATTACATGACTGTTACTGTAGACATGTTCGTTACTTTAAGTAACAGAGACCTACTTTAATGTTTTGAAATATTCGCCAGTTCAATAGTTAAGCTGTTTGACTTGTTTTGTTACACTTTTTAATAGTTGATTATGTCATTATAAATTGTTTGCTTCATGTGAAGATATGCATTTTATCTTATAGATGTTTGGTAACGGACATTTCAAATTTAAGAACAACACACTTCCATTGTATATAACATGTTGATATGTCATTTAAACTGAACCACTAACAATCATAATGTTCTTACATTCCATGGCACGATGATTTATAGGGTTTTAGTATGTCCAAAGCTTTCATTGACTACATATTCTTATACATAACGTGAAACTGTGTCAATTTCAAAGAAATTTTGTGTCAAACCAAAATATTATCATTTATGAATGTTGTTGAATGATGAAGTTATGTTAGATTCTGATATTATATTGATATGAAACTCTAAAAATGCACGTATGTGCCATATTTGATATATTATCGAACCATAGATTTCTTAATATGAAAAAGCAGTTCATGACATGTCCGTTACTTTTTACCATGGTATATAATTATCGCTTTAACTATAAGTGACCATTCATTTTAATCTCTTTGTGAGATCATTTCTAAAAATGTGTCGATCTTTTATTAATGTAAACCCATAATGTTTATAAAATGTAATTTGTCAGAATATTGTCTTAACTAAGAATCTTGTTCTGAACAGATTTTAATGATAGAAATAATTGTGGTTTTTTAGATTGTTAAAGAAAGACACATATTTTAATTTCAAAAAATTGTATTACGACTTAAATTAAAAGAAAACGTTCACAAATGTGTACTCTATCAGGATAACGTAACATTCAGATGTTAAGAATACATACATATGTAAATGAGTAATGTTTTTGAATGCATTCCCCTGGTAACGCACATGTCAGCATTCAATTTTTCTGTTGCTGGGTAGGTTATTTCAAGACTGTCTTGACATGTTTGTTTGTTAAATGATGTTCACAATTTTTTGCAAAAATGGTTGAAATACCTTATAGTTTATTGTTAAATAGTTAAATAAACTGTTCTATAACACTTATTTTTTATATTTTACCATGGTCCAAATGCACTTGCTTACTGAGAATGCGTGAATGGTTGTTCATTGCTGAAATTAAATACAATCATTGAATATTAAAAGTGTTCATGGTTCATATAAATTGTTCATGTTTGAATAGTTTTTTCGGTATAATAAAATTAATAATATATGTCTGACAGGGTGACAGTAAATTTGTCAACTTTCGGAAAAATACTGTTAACCACCGCTTCGCCTCGGTTGACAGTATTTCCTCAAGTTGAAAAATTTACTGTCACCCTTTCATACATGTAATATTTATATAATCTAAGGTTATATAACATGGGAAACAGGGTATGGCATGTGATAAAACATCAATATTTTATTTTATGCTTTCCGATGGTTTATCTAGAAATTTAGTTCAATTAAAACTGATAACATACTGTTTCAAACAGTGAGAATTTACAGTGAAAATTATCGAGAGCCTTACTCTCAGGCTGCATTATTCGACCTATGTCTTTGAAATACTTATTTACGCTTGTGTGTATTCAAAAGTTTAGTTACAGGTCGTTTCCGCGTCTTCACGACTACACTGGTATCGACCTGCCCCTGTGACCTTTCAGGGGGAGGGGATATTTAATTTTGAGCCATATTAGGTCAAATTTACCCCGGCTTCCCGGGTATTCGCTAAAGAGATAATTTAGATACAAATAGACCCGCGCACGATGGCCAGTGAGACCTTAATGTGCGCTGGTAGACAATTTAAAGACAATTCATGTCTGGTTGCCCTAATAAGGACACTAGCTGGATAAGCAGAGCCGCCCGCAGAAATTCCCCTATCCGACAAGTCTTAAAAAAATCCTCTGCGGGTGACTCTCGCCCCGGTCGCGACGCGCACGCTCCAGCAGCTGACCGAGGGTGCTTATTTAAGCTTTTCGCTTTCCGCTTTCTTTTACTTTTATCACGGGATATCGAGCTTAATCCTAGACCAGAATGTAAGACACTTAGTGTCTTGCATTAACAAGTTATCTGTATGATTTTGACATTTTATTCTTTACGGAAGCTCATTTAACTGATTTCGTTCCCGATAATATGTTATCAATTGCAAGTTATAATGCAGGTATTCGCCGAACAGCTCACTCCAGCGGCTATTGTATTTATGTCAATGCGTATATACTGTCGCGGCGTGTAATTGCGCTAGATTAATGTCCCTGTTTACACATAATATGGATTGAAATTAATACAGGCTACTTCTCCAAGTTGATTTGCTGCTTTTACCGTCCCCCAAACTTGAATGTATCTTTTTGGAATGACCTTGAACCTTATATCGATAAAGCCTTGGATATGAACCAAAATGTAATTATGCTTGATGATATACACAATGTCCAGCTTAAAAACTGTACCCGGCTAAAACAGTCATTAACCATATTATTTTTTTGGAACGTTATAACTGAAGCAACAGTGCCAATCCAATACTGCTACTGTAATTGACCCCGAATAATCAAGCAGTTAGATTTGTGTATGTGTCAAAATAAACACAGATTTATGACGGCAGGATGTTAATTGAAATACGCTCGTAACACAGTCAACAATATGATTAAACATGCAAAAGAACAATTGTACTCAACAATTAAAACTACTCTAACTGATTAACCATCGAGAAATTCCAAACAATACTGGACGATGTTAAAACATGCTATACACTCGCGTTCACACGTTGATTTGATACCAACCTTACAATCGGTCGCCATTGATGGAAACGTATACTTTATATTTACGTCTGCTGAAGAAAAAGCAACGTGTTTAAACAATTACTTTGTTTCCATTTCAACTTAAGACACATCGTCGGGAGTTCTTCCTTTCCCTACTCTCTTTCGTTTTGTATATTTCCAAAATAAGTCCATACATGATACTAAAATAATGGACTAATCAACATTCCAACAACTAACAAAGCTGTTCATGAAGACTTAATAAGTCATCTAGTTCTGAAGCGCACAAGCGAGTTTATTGCAAAACCGTTATGCTAATTGTTCTATAAATTATTACAATATACACATTTCCATCATTATGGAAAAAATGCACTGGTGATGCCCTAAAAGGGTAACTCGAACATACCTTCAAACTATCGCCCCATCTCTCTTTTAAGTTATTAAGGAAAACTTAATGAGTGAGCAGTATGCATGTATAAGCATTTGTATAACCATTCCATACCAAACAATTTACATGTACTGTATTGCAAATACTCCGGATTTCTAAGAGAGCACTCACCAGTCTATCGATTGATATATTTGATCAAATATCTCAATCTATTGACGACAAGAAACTTAATTGTAAGATATTCTGCGATATATCCAATGCCTTTTTACCGTGTCTGGCATCAAGTTTTTTTTTTATATATACTTCAAAAAGGCACAATTGGAAATATACTACAATGGATAGAAAGTTAATCGTCTAACTGTACCAAAAAGCATTTGTTGTCTAAGCTAAATCTCAGTCCTTACAAGCATGACAAGTAAATGCCATTGTTCCTCATGGCTCAGTATTAGGACCGCTGTGTGTCCTGATTTTCGTTCATGATATTGTAGAAAATCTTTTTGTTTGCTGACGATACTTCCTTATCATGTACTGCATCAACATAAGCTGACCCCGGCGAATGTTTAAACCATGGCCTCTGCCTAAATAACATTTGGGCTAAACGATAACTTGTTGATTTTAATCACCAGAAAAGTGAACTAATTGTATAAACAACACAAACGAATGTTCCTGTTCCTCAGTTAATGTTTGGTAATGTACCATTAGCATTTGTTGACAATCACAAGTCACAAACACCTTGCATGTCAAGCTGGGATGGAAAGAGGAACAATCACATAAATAATAGTCTGAAATTCGCGTCGAAAATGATTGAAATAACTTAAGTATTAACTCTCAAGAAACTGTCTAAAATATACTTCGCCCACATGCGGCCACTTCTAGAATACGCGTGCATTTTATGGGACGGTTGTACCTTGTATGCCAAGGAGTTATAAGAAATAAATCCAAAATAAAGTATCAGGTCAAACAAGATCAGTCTTGCTTAGAAATATGTATACTGAAGTTTTATGGCCAAGTCTAGACAAACGACGACGTTATATCAAACTCGTTAATAAATACAAAATGCATAACGACCAGTGTCCCAATTACCTAACTAATCTTCTTGCACATGAAAATGAGGTTGACAATTTTGAGCATTACTTCTTTAAATGTCCTACTTACCTTTGGAAACGAAAAGCTCTTTTTACTGCACTACGTACGGTAATTTCATCCCCTGAATGGGGAGCTGCTTCTCTATGGCAAGCCCTCACTAAACAACGAAAACAACACCTTCATTTTTAACGATGTTTATACCGGGTAGATATATTTTTACGACACAGCGATTAAAAACTAAGCTGACAATTACATTCTTACTGGACAGGACTTAATTTATTACTATCCTTTACTGTATACTATGTCTTTGTTATTATAGCAGTAGCAGTAGTAGCAGAAGAACTAGTAGTTATAGTTTAATTATTATTGCGTTTTATGTTATCTACTGTATATTTTGGAAATTATATTACTTTTATATCTCTTTGTACCTATGTCATTATTTGTTATAAACAAAATATAGTTAGAGTAAAGTGCCAGATGGCACAAAAGTAAAGATCGGGTACCAGAGTGATGAATCAAGCGGTTACTAGTAGGTTGTGTGTAACCTGTGTATTTTCTGTAAACAAAATGGTGGAAAACCGGCAGGAAAACATGGATTTGCTGTTTTTTGACACATTTTCGCACGATAATGCAGAGGTAATAGAATCAAAGAAAATATTTTCCATACATTACTTATCATTCTTTCTTTAAGCCGAAAGTTGTTGCAAATAATCTCATAACAATTTTTTCATTCCGTCAAGTTGTTTCCTTTTTCAAGTTTTTGTTTGTTTATAATTTTTAGTTTTATTATTGTTATACATTGTACTTTCGAAGTATGTCCTCCGTAGAATGCGGCATGTAGAATGAAAACAGGGCGTCATGTATAGTGTCAAGTTGCGTTGCAGATAAACCAGTGCAATTTGAAGAACTTCAGTCAGAACGGTCCGACTGCACAAGGGATTGAAGTCTGTTCGCTCTGAAATTCTGTTCATACCATTAGTCCATATAAATAGACTTCCAGAGCCTTTGATAATTTTGTATGTGGTGGCTCTTAGAGTCCATACGCACCCCTTCATAAACACAACCACAGTTCTCCGCAGCTGATCAATGCGCATCCCTAAACAGACGTCGTTTGTGACAAATTTAGGAAGTGTTGTGTCTGACATGGAGTGTGGCGTGTGACCTACCGGAAGCGGGGGAAGGAGCATGCGCAGACTGAATAGACGCCAAACAAAGAAAGACGATTGTTGAAATTACCTGTTGCATTAATATCATTAAAGAATTGTTATATCTTGATCTCTGTGATTTATTAGTACGCGGAAGTCAAATCAAAGTATATACAACAGAAAGCAATGAATAAACTTCAAAAACACGTTAAATTTACCTGAATTACAACCTACAGATATTATCCTTTGCATGCACCTTAAAAGACACGACAATTTTTCAACATACTATTTTTGTTGACATTTTTATATTGAAATTTGGAACAGTGTAAATATTCGAAAATCGTTATTGACTTTATATAGGCTACATCGTGAATCATGATGTGCAAAAGATTGGTGTACTGCAGCCTAACCAATAGCCACACTTAAAGTCGGCAACATTGCGACAGTTTCCCAATATGGTGGATATATTGTGCACCTTTGGACAATAGACGTCGCATTGCAACTCTCAGCAATCCTTTGGGTTATAAAGCTGAGAGTTGAATTATTGCAACTATTCATACCATGTGTTTTGTTTTGCCTAAAATTTAGGCTACTTTCCAATTGTCCGATTTATATTGTCAGGGTGTAAGATCAGGATACAAATGATTAATGTAAAGATAATATAAAGATGCAAAAAGTGTCATAATAATTGCACTTCAGATTTACAGCAACATGTAAGGAGGAGATTTTTGATAATTAGATTTAAGAATCATTGTTTTACAAAGTCTATTTAAAATGGCATAATGACACATTCTTTTGAATTTTTAAATATAAAATAAATATTTTCAGGAATTGAACTTAGACTTAGTACAGTTCCCACGGCCAGTGGTGATTGGAGAAGTGCGCATTATCCCTCTGAACACCAGAGTGGAGGCTGGAGTCCCAGGCGGCATCAGACTGGGGTATGAACATGACTTGTATTAAAGCCTTTCTCTGGGAAAATGGGGTTAAATGCATGTGCGTAAAGTGTCGTCCCAGATTAGACTGTGCAGTCCGCACAGGCTAATCAGGGATGACACTTTCTGCTTAAAATGGAGTTTTGATTAGAAGATACTTACTTTAAAAGAAAAATTCCATTAAAGCGGAAAGTATTTCCATGATTAGCCTGTGCAGGCAGCACAGGCTAATCTTGGACGGCACTTGACACACATTAGTTAAGGCCCATTTTCCCAGAGCGCAGCTCATTTCAATTAAAGAAAAATAGTTTGAACTGATCTCTGAAATGATAATTACAGATAATAAGCGTGATTTCATTAATCACATTATATTGTAATACAATCAGGAATATGTTTTGATAGTTTCTCATCTACACTGATTTATAATTACAGCATTAATATCTTATTACTGTTTCTATGGCAATTTATGGTAACTTAATGCCAATGTTATTCAATTACAATAAGTACATTGTAATTAACTGTTTTTGTGAGTAACAATGGCTTTGAAAATTATTCGTCCTGCTTTTACTTACATTTTGATGGAAAATAAGATCTGTTATGATGCAATGACCATGCAAAATAACATCTTGCACATGTTCATTACCATTGTTTTATTTAATAAAAAAATAAAATAAAAACCTTTCATTATATTTTAGTGCCACAAATCCATCGCGTTTTAAGCTGGAACTCTTTGTCAATAACCTCAGCAAACCGAATGCATCCACATTTGAAAAACTTGGATTGTAAGTATATGGGGTAATTTGATTATAACATTGTATAAACAAGCTTTAATTACTGAGAAATATTAATTTTAAATTTGAATGCCCAGGAAATTTTCAGCTTGAAAATTACACCATATTTATATTGATCTTACATTTGTAATTCAAAAGTTCAAAAGTCCATGAAACTGCCAAAATTCAAAAGTATTAAATTCAGAAATTATGTCGTCTACATGATTAATTATAACTATATGGTGTATTTCTGGATGCTTTTTGAACTGCATACAGTTTTTACCCAATCCAATAACTGAATACTGCATACAGTCTTCTTAAAATAGACTTAACCCTTAGAGCGCTGGAACCGGATTTTGAAGGCCTTTGCAAACAGTTTGGATCCAGATGAAACGCCACAGAACTTGGCGTCTCATCAGGATCCAAACTGTTTGCTATTCTGATAGTATTGTTTGAAAAAAAATGGAAGAAAATGCTAATTTTTTAAATTTAGCAGACAACATTTTAGCAGACGACGAATTTCCCAGCATGCAAAGGGTTAAAATAGAATGCTGGAAAACTTGGTCATGGGCATTCACATGAGCTTTGAAAACTGGAAGTTTTTGCTTTCTTACCTCTGGTTTTGGAAGATCTGCTCTGAATATTGAGAATTAGAGCTGTCTTCAGCTACATTATGAAATGGAAATATTCAATTTTGGACTTTATCCAATAGACCACTACTTAATAGCTAATACTTTACTTTATTAAAAGTATTGTTTTTTTACTGGTGTAAAGTTTGAATTATGAATATATTTTGGAGAAAAAAGGTCATTGAATGATTCTTCAATAAATGTACACCAGGTAGATCTTACCGAGGTATGGATTTTTAGCTCACCTGATTGCTCAGGTGAGCTTTTAGGATCGGTCTNGTCAGAAGATTTATCCCATTGGTACCTCAATCGAGTTTGAAACTGGGTCATGCTGGGTCAAAAACCAGGTCAAAAAAACAAAAAAACAGCTTGTAAACACTGTAGAAGTCACATTTCATGCCCAATCGTCATGTTACTTTGTCAAAATGTTTGTCTTAATGATATGTTGGTTGAGTTCAAAAGTGGTTCCGGTCCGTTGAAAAACATGGACCAGGTCAAAGCTTGAAAAACCTTGTTTAACTTAAACCACAAAGCACGCAGCTTTTATATTTGATATGTGACAAAGCGTGTTCAAATCATGCCACTGGGCAAGCTCATTTCACAGGTGAGCGATCTAGGGCCATCTTGGCCCTCTTGATGTATATGAAACATTGAACGTCAGTTATTATTTTTGCCCTAAATTACAACCTGTTACAGGCTGTTTCCCAATGTAACATTTTTCCCCAAAAATCTGACCGAAATTTCCCCAAAAAGATGCCAATAAACTAAATTATTGGTTTATTGAGTTTATTAATATACAGTGATATAGTTCCATGATACTTTATTATATACATTTAAAAATGCAGTAAAACATGCACTTATAAACAATTGGAATACTGTTATCTATAATAATATTAATAATGTTCCATTTTTCCCACTTTCATGGTTGATCATGCTATTTTTCCATATCCAAAAGGCACAGGCTGTAAACTATAAAGCAACAAAAATTACTTAACGTATTTGCATGTTACAGATTGGACTACAAGGCAAATGAAGACATTCAGTTGGGGACCGATGTTCAGGTTGGGTTTATTAATGTCACCATACATATAACTATTGTAACATTCCAGCCCTATAAATGATATCTTTCCTTAAAATGTTAGCATTTTATTCTATTTCCAGTAATAACATTACAAAACACATATTTGCTAGACGATTGAAAAGAAAATGTAAATACATTATAATAATTTGAATGAGAAATTAGTGTTTTTTTTCCACCTTGGGGGCAAAGCCCTTTTTCTTGGGGGAATTTTAAGATGAGAAGCGAATTTGTTTGTTTATTGATAAGCATGATTACATTTTGGTAGAGCGGGGGTGCGGAAAGCTTGATATAGCAGTCACAGTCGAGTGTATGCGTGTTCGTTCATTCAAGCTCGGCAGGACTGTAAATGTGTCATTAATCTTGCAAATTTTAAATAATTTTCCAGTCATTTCCACCACCATCAATTGATTTGTGGCGTATAACACCTGTCTGCATACCTCAAAGGTAAAGGTCACACTCAGAGGTCAAAATCAAATTTGGAAAAAAACTGCTTGTCTGGACTTAAACTTTTTCATTTATCACGCAATTTTATGGGATGACGCTTAACCCACATGTATTAAGCCTAGATTTCATAGAACGAAGCTCCATAGACTGTATTGGTGTTTTTAATGTGCCAGATCCCCACAGACGGGCTGATACTGCGGGGCTGGTACACCACGCTGACCATCGCCATCTATGGGGTGCTCACTAACGTTACCGTGGAACCAGAGGCCCTGCCCCCACCCCCTCCACCACAGCCACGGAAACAAGGTGACAACATGGCCTCATTGTTCTTATAGATGTTATAAGCAGGTTATAACTTGGTTAGACTTCAATTAGTTCACAATTTTTATTTTGCAATAAAAAGTGCATGAATAATTTTATTTGTAAGCCTTTTTTTCCATTTCATGATGCTAGAGGATTATTTGAATTCAGATGATAATGTGTTGTTTATTCAAGTATTTCATAATGTGTACAAGCTAATGCCATAGCTATTAAAACAGGATATCATATCTTGTAAATCTTTTTCATGTTCAGTTATTGGGGTACCTTTTAGACCATTTAACTTGTCTATTACTTTTCAGACATCACAATTGGTTCCATATGTTCTTTAGTCTCTATTAGAGCCTTGTTTTGTTAAAATTGTGCTTTATGCATGTGCGTAAAGTATCATCCCAGATTAGCCTTGCATTCTGCACAGACTAATCAGGGACAACACTTTACTCCTGGATTTTTGCAAAGAAGAAACTTCCTTTGAACAAAAAAAACAATAAAAGTGGAAAGAGTCATGCTTATTGTCCCCTACCTGTTTCACCGCTCTGTCTGTCAGTCCAACCGTCTGTCACACTTTCCTGGATCCTGCGATAACTTCAAAAGTTCTTCATATTTTTTCATGAAACTTGAATCATGGACAGATGGCAATATGGAGATTATGCACATCATTTCATTTTGTTCCTACGTCAAAAATTCTGGTTGCTACGGCAACAAATATATATTTTTAACCAGGTTTTCCGAAGGAAAAAACTGGTTATTAGATTGGCGAATGCGGGCGAGCGGACAGAACAAGCTTGTCCGCTCTCTAATTCAAATAGTTTTCATCCGATCTTTACGAAACTTGGTCAGAAGTTGTATCTAGACAATATCTAGGTCAAGTTTGAATATGGGTCATGCCGGGTCAAAAACTAGGTCACGGGGTCACTAAGTGCGTTTTTACATGCAAAATATTCTGTGTCAATGCGGCATGTGGGGGTATTCGTCACCTCAGTGACAAAGCTCTAGTTTTTATAGATTAC